>VYYI01000120.1:0-49507 GCA_021029175.1 Bilobella aurantiaca | reverse complement strand
GAGTTGACCTTGTCTCGTGTCCTTTCCTCACTGTGTCGTCAAATGTCAGGGGCGGAAGTGAATGAGTTGACACTGAAGAAGAAAGCGGAAGTTGACCTTTGACACGACTCACTTACCTGAGGTTGACCTTAGGGTGACAGGTGAAGGTGCCTGGACACGACAGAGGTCAAGTAGGTGGTGGTAATTGTTATGATTACTAATTGTCAATTGATCGCTGATTTCTAGTCGGCTGTCAAAAAAAGAAAGCGAAAAAAGGCAAGGGCTCCTTTCCTTTGAGTCCAATCACGGAATCTGTCTGACGTGGAAATGAAACACCCTCTTTCTGCCGTCCGAGATCAACACGAGTTCTGCGCCTCCCAAACACTACTGCCGGCACTCATGTATTCATGGCCAAACAAGCCAGTCCTTGAACGGAAATGGATTATGGATTTTCACGTTAAAATTTTTAAATCTCCAGTGTCTAAAGTAAAATGCATTAACGTTCTTTTAGATGTATATGTACAGAAAATTTCAATTTCAGTTAATTTCAGTTAATTTACATAACCCTAACAAAAGTAAAAAGTATAAGTGTGGATTCTTGTGTATTTTCATTTTGAAATGAAATAATTTTTCTTTCTGAAGTTTTTTTTTTAATTTTTAAAACTAATGAAATGAGTGAAAAATAGAACAAAGTTAGTTGTTGTTGCTTTTTGACAAGAAATGGTCATTTTTATATTAAGTACACCTATTAAATGTCGTAATTTTATAGTTTTTGGTTAGACGAGCAGCGGCTGTGCGTCCGTAACGAATTAACGCGCGTGAATTCAACATTAAAAATTAGAATGGCACCACAGCACACTTCCTTTTAAAAAACCTTCCGACTCTTGTAGATGGACCTTTTAAGAAAAAATAAGGGAAACAAATTAAATATAAAAGACGACGGGAAAAAGCTAATTCAGGTTTGTCTTATTACGGATTCGTTTTGCTAGTTACATAATAAGTTCAGAAGAATAATTTTCTGCAAGAAATGGATAATTAGCATTAGTTTTGAATTTACGTTTCAGGTTTTGAATTTTAATTTTATACTTTTTTTTCTACTGTACTTTAATGCTTCAGGTAAACTGAATTACCTTTAAAACTATAAGTTGCAAGTTATCATCTTCGTAAAAATTTCTATTGTTCTATTAATTTAATATTATTTACTCATAACTATTTTTATTAATAATTTTTCTGTGGCGGCGCATGACTTGGGGCGGATAAAAGGGGCGACTTGAAAGAGTTTCTCATTGTTTTAGTTTTGAATGAGTGAATTTGTGAGTCACTTCTCGTTCAGAGTTTATTTAATTAAGTTGATCTGCGATTTATGATTAATTGATTAGTCATCTTAGGTTAATTGACAGGTGAGAGATCTTAATTGATTAGATGCTAATTGAGGTCACTAAAAGGTCACCAGGCTCCGTGACCTTTACACCCAATGAGTTTGGCGGGTCTGTTTCTTGAGGCAGCTGATTTCATATTCACCTCATTCATGCATCATGCAATGCTTATTGAATTCGAAGTTAAAGAAAAGTAGAATTAAATGGTAATGAAAACTCCTCGTGGGATTGGAGTGGCATTGATGACCTCGGTGACCTTTGACCTTTGCCGTCACCGTGCATGCATACGATAACTCAAAGGCCATCTTTGTGCATGATTATTTGACTTGACATTGCCCTAGCCCTAGCCGACGCGATCCCTCATATCGATATTATCGTCTACTAAATAAAGTAATCAACTAGTTAATTTGATTAATTAGCAATATTTTGGGCGGGTCTTGCGTTTACAGTGAAACGATTAGGTCAAAAGCCAGAACTTGATTCATACCGTTTGCAAAAACATGAAATTTAATGCATTCCCTGTTGTAGAAATCGGAGAATGACGGATCGATTGACGCAGCTTCAAGACGCTGTTAATCACGTAAGAAATAGCGATTGACAATTGGCAACGATTAATTACCACTATTTTCTTGATTAGCAAGCCGAGAACTTTTGCAATGCCATTGGGATCCTCCAGCAAGCGTCTCTGCCCACCAAGTTCCCACCGGAAAGAGGACCCACCAACTCAGCCCCACCAAACTCCACTCCAGACAACCAGAGTAATCAATCATCAATCGAACTAATGAACTATCTTTTTTAGTAATTAAACTGTTATCAACCTAATTTACTAACTTAAACTAATCGACCCATTTCAGACTACAGCCTTATGTTCGCCACGATGATCGCCAGAACTGCCAAGGACATTGACCACCTCATCGAAAGCCTTCCCAGCGAAGAGTCCTCTCACGAACTCCAGGTAAAAAGCGATGAATCATCGCCAATTAACAGCGTCATTTATTCAGCGATCTCTTCCAGCTCGCCAGCCTCCGCCGCCTGGAACAGGAGAACGTAGAGGCGACGCAGAAGCTCAAGGAAATTATCGAGCGCGGTGAGAAACTGCTTGAGAAGCTGCAGGGAGCTCTGTCGGACATTTCTAAATCACAGATGGATATGCAGCGAACTCAGTTTATTTCTATCGACTGAACTGAAGCCTCAGTTTTGGATCGGTCAGTCAGGTATTCCGTGGTCGAGTAAGTTCAATTCATTAATTAACAAAGACAGAAAAAGAGTGTGTAACGCAAAATAGTTTCTAACCTAATTTAATAATGAAAAAAAGTTAACTAAAAATAAATTATTCTTCAGTTGCGACGTCAGTTTTTCAGTTGAGTGTCCCGCGACACTGGGGCGTTCCGCAGAGGCAAATGATCTTCTTCTCCTCAATTGGGAACTTGTAGTCGTACGTTATTTCCTCGTTGACAGCGATCGCCTCCTTCGAGTAAATCACAATCTTCTTCTCCCCCTGAATCGTTATCACTTTGGCGTAGCAGTTGGGCTGGAAACAGAAAAGTGGCACAATTAAGGTTAACTCTTCAACTTTAAACTTAATTGATCAATTAATCATTAATCGCCTCACATTGCAACTGTGGTTGATGAACCTGGAGAGGTTTCCGCACTTGGTAGCGTCAATGATGTTCTCCAGATCGATTCGGAAGAGGTACGACGAGCCGATTCCCTGCTTCTCGTATTTTTGTTCTCGAACATCGGCTAAATACGGCCGAATCGTCTGGCCCACGTACTCGATCACCATTTCATCGGCTGCAATCGGCTCAGCCGCGAACAGCCCCCAGTCGTGAATCGTACTTCTTCGGAAGCAGAGGTTCTTCTTGCGGAACTTGAGCTGATTGAACTTGAGGAGATCCGAGGTGGACGTGACTTCGTTGCCCAGCGCTGTCAGGATTCGGCGCTGTTGGGAGCGAGCCTCTCTCGACTTCTCAATCTGCGTCTTCCCTTGGTGCTTCTCGTGGGCGAGAGCCGTCACGCCCACGGCGCCCACCGTGCCAGGAGCACTGTACTCCACACTCTGAACCGTGGCCCACTGCATTTTGTGGCGGCGCTTCTCCTCTGCGTCAAGGTGGTAAAATCCTTCCGTTCTCGCAGACCCCGTCACGTGAACACGGCGCTTGGACTTTCGTTTTCGCTCCAGCAGCTTCGTCGGCGGATGGTCGCTCCAATGCGTCCTCGTCGTCCACGCCTTTAGTAAGTCCACATTAGTAAATTGGTGTTAATTAGTAATTAGCACTAATTACTAAATGTGCACTGAATTTACTGAAAACTCGTTTTTGCTCAATGTGAAAGAAATTGTTGTATGATTGTCTAGTTAGAAAATGATTCATAGTGGGTAGGAAAATGATTGAAGAAAGTGATTGTGCAGAATCAAAATCAAGCAGTACTACATTACATTTGATTGTACGATTTACCTGAGACGGATCTTTGTTCATATTTTCGAAACAGTTTCTAAAGTAGAGAAGGTCTTCCTGATCGATTCCAGAAATGAGGAATTCTGTCAAAATCCTTCGCTCCTCCTCCTTGTCCCGCTGTTCGAAGGAAACGATCCGTTTGGTGGGTTTCTTTGGGGAGAGGCGTGACTCCGCCTTGGCACGGCCCGCTTTCAACGGTTTCGCGGCCTTCGGAGACGCCTTCACGGCCTTCTCTGTAGCAAACAGTGAGATGGAATCGTCAACCACCTTGGTCGCTTTGGGCTCTTCAGAGGGCTTCCACGGTTTGGCATAGTTGTGGTCGTAGGTGTGGATGTAAGGGCCCTCCATAGATACCCTTGGAGGAGACGAAGGGCGAAGGGGACTTCGAAGTACCTGCTCGAAAGCAGCGATCTTCTTCTCCAGCTGCCGAATCTCCTCTTCATCCTCAATGAATTCATATGCCCTCTTCCCAGGCACGGTTTCCGATTTAATCGGCGGTTTGGGAGAAGATGACTCGTCCGAAATGCTGCAAAACAAGCATTGAATTTGCTAAATTTAATTAGTTTAACTAGCTGTTAATTAGTCTTAAGTAAATTAGATAATTAATTAATAATGGTTCTTAATTATTCTGTCTTACCGTTCAGCCCAAGCGTCTTTCGAAGGTCTCTTCTTGTGCTTTTCTTCCACTTTGTGCTTATCCTTTGCTGGAATATCCTCTTCTGACGAATAGTCTCCTAAAATATTTACCAATATTAATGTATTATCATTTTATATATTTATTTATGTATCATTATTATTTATTATTATTAATATTATATAATATTAACTCTTGACTTACCCAGGTCAGATTCAGAAGACAAGGTGAGTCGACGAGTAGGACGACGCTTGATTTCAATCTGATACAAAAGCGCAAATTAATACTTTTGGAAGTACTCCCAAAAAAAACTTTATGCAAATTTACCTCTCCATCAGACTCCCCTTCCTCCTCTTCATCCTCCGGCTCTTCTGGAGGTGGAGACGGAGGCACAGGCTCCTCCTTCGCAGGAACCACCGGTGGAGCCACCACTTTCTTCTGAATCTGTATAATTTAGTCAATCAGTTTTCAAAATACACAAGTCAATTAGTCACAAAAAGGATTTGGTTTGGTGGTGGTACCTTAAACGAGGGCAACTTGGTAGTGGATCGAAAGCCAAAGCCACTGAGGTTGTCTTCCGTGATTGTCATCTCCACCAGCTTCCCGTTGAGCCGCTCCTCCGCCGCCTTCTTGTTCTCACGGTCACGCTGCTCTTTCAGCTCCTGAAATTCAGAACCACCGTTTAGAAAAAAAAAGACAGTGAAAAAACCGTGGAAGTTGAGCTCATCCCTCACCTTGTACAATTTGACTTGCTCATCGCACCAACCCTCAAAGAGCTTAAAGGAAAGGGCCTCAATGAGCCTCTTCTCACAGTCTCTCTGCAGAATGAGCCTCAGATCTTTCGTGAGACGCTCAAGGACGGACCTAGCAGCCAATCAAAATGAAACAACCTTTAATTTAATTATGTCAATTAACTAACTTCCTTTCCACTTAAACTTTTTTAATTTCCATTTGAACATTTTTAATTTCAATTTAAGTGCTTTAATTTCAATTCTAATTGTTTCAATTTCAATTAGGCATTTAGAAATGAAGAAAGTGTACATGGATATTTCAGTGGTGGATTCTCTGAGAAGAGTAGTGGGTGAGAGTGGAGGAACTTCTGGTGGAGGTGGCGGCGGCGGCTCAAATTGGTGGTGGTTGGCGTATGATTGATCGGAGTAAGCCATTTGAGAGTAGTCGAACTGTGTGGTGGGTGGGTTGGTGGCCCAGGGCGGAATGGGTGGTGGTGGAGGAGGTTGTTGATAGACGGGGTAGTTTGGTGGGTAGAGGCCAAAGGTCATTTGTTGGGCGTAGGCCTCTGCCGTTGTTGAATAGAATTGATTGAGCACTTGAGGGTCGTATGTCGAATGGTGGGGCTGGGAGGTGTTTTGTGGGTGGAGCATTCCAGGCCCCACCGTGGCTTCCGGTGGCAATTGTCCGCTCGACTCTTTCTTCTCACTCGGCAACTCGATCTCTGAATCTTCTGACACTTGATCAAGGTCCGACAAATGCAACTGAATGAGAGCGAAAGGAAAATACAGGTTTGATTTAAAGTTAGTAAAAAATTTGATACTAGCAAATGACCATACCGTAGCAAAATGTCATATTCATACTTTAGCTTTTATACTAATTGATAATTTTAAGCAGATTTAATTAATGAAATTAATTGATCATAATTTCATAATTTCAGGATAAAATCACTTAAGATTATAATAAAAAAAACACTTCTTTGAAAAAAAAAAAAAATCTCACGTTTCGAAATAGTTTTGGAAAAAGCGCGAAGCCAATATTTTTGAATTAAAATTTTACAAACGGGAAATTGTAATGATAAACTTTACTAGGTATTGACTCAGCTGTTTATTTGGCAAAATTGAAGTTAGGTTAATTGAAGTTATTTAATTAACTCTGATTAAGTTATGTATGATAAGATTGGCTCAGCTAATGTTACAGAAAAACTGATGTTGGGTTAATTGAAGGGTCAATTACCATTAGAATAATTAATGATCGATTTGAAACGATAAGCTTACCTCCTGTACGACTCCGTTGATGGGTTTCCACCCTCCCTTCTTTCCATGATCGAGAAAGGGTGACGGCGGTGGACTGTCGCCAGAATTGCGCCGTGCCTTCTGCCGCGGCGGTGAGGTTTCATTGTCACTGTTCTCACTCTGCCAGATCTCGCTCCGACTAATACATAGGCTCTTTCGCTTCCTAATTGTAAACCCACCGCGATAACCGCCCTCGCGGTTCTCCCTCCTCATCCTCACTGTCACTCATACTGAAATTAAGAAACTTCCCGAACGGCGTGGACTTGCTTGACTTGAGAAGGAGCTTGATTCGCGTGTCCAGGTCCATCTTGGGCGACCCACCGTCGTCATCGTCCCCTTGCGTGTCAAATGACTGAGATTCGGAAACTACTGGCTTACCGCCCAAGCGCTCTTGACTGTCAGCGTCAAATACTCGTGGCGCTGACTCATAAGGGGGTACAGCATCGACTGGAAACGAATTGCGGGTCGAGTTTGCACAAGTGGAGTATAGAACCGGTCGGAGGTGGGGCGGAAGGCGTTGCATACTTTGAGGCTGACGGTGGCACACTGTTTGGCGGAGGAGCGAGGTGACTTGGTGGAGCACTCGGTGTGTGGTCATTGGGTGTGAACGTGGATGAGATTGACGGGGCGGGCGGTGGCAACGGTGTTTTGGAGGCGGAATGACCGTGGCCATGCGACGAGCGGTGCTTGCCATGACTGTGCTTGCTCTTCTCGTCACTTTTCTTCTCTTCCACTTTCTTCGGGGTTACAGGTGGAGGCTCCACTTTCTTCTCACGTGTCAATTCCTTGAAGAGCTGCTTGATATTCAAATAGAAAGGGTCGAAGAAAACGCTGAGAATGTTGCCCATGAGAGNGAGGCTCCACTTTCTTCTCACGTGTCAATTCCTTGAAGAGCTGCTTGATATTCAAATAGAAAGGGTCGAAGAAAACGCTGAGAATGTTGCCCATGAGAGGCGAATTGTTCAATTTGGCCACACATGCCTTGGATGCGGCCTTGTTCTCGAACAGTATCCTCGCAATGCCCAAATGCTTGTTTGTAATTGGATGGTAGTAAATTTCTACTTCGTCCGCACGGCCAAACTTATGTAGCTAAGCGATCAGATAACAAAAAGAATTTTTAGATATACGGTTTAGATGGGATTTCGGTTAATTAATTGACTCGCTTAATTAATTGTGCTGTACCAGATCGCAGAGAAACGTCCTGTCTACATTATCGTTTAGATTAGTAATGCTGACTTCAATTGGTGGCGGAGTACCAGAATAGTGTTCATCAATCTAGATTAATTAAAAAAAGATTTTAAGGAACCAAGTAAAACAGACACAGTGTGACGCAGGTGTCATAGATAGGGTGACTTTAAGTACCCTGAACCGTGGCATGGGCAACTCGAGAACTTCCGGGCGATTCCAGCTGCGTGACAGTGACAGGGTTGTTCTAGGGTCACGGCAAATGACAGGCGGGTATGTGGGGTCATCAGGGACGACGCCGTCGAAGCGGTAGAGCTTGACATTGGAGGCCCCTTTGATGAGCCAAGGGTCCACAAGCAGTTTATAGGCCTTGAACTTCGGCCCACCACCGTCATCCTTCTCGGCACAGTTCATGTCTAGGTGGGGAAAAAGTGAAGTCAAAGTGTCAAAGTAATTGATTAATTGATTTACCCAAACCCAATTACCTAGGATATCAAGTTTGACCCTTGACCTGGATGCAGAGGGCAATGGATGTGCCTAAGTAGGGGCACTTCCATTGAGACCGTGATTACCCCATGGGAAAGTGCGGTTAGGGAATGAGGATGTGTTTACCTTAAGCGGTATCTTTGTTCAATTAGAAATGTAAATTCTTAAGGTAATTGGTAAAAGTTAATTGCTTTAAGTGTCAGTTGTGATCTGTAACGTTATTAATTGGATTAGACACGGAGACTTAATTACTTTGTACTTTGTGGGAGAGAAGGTAAGCTAAGGCCAGAGGTATGAGGTTAGAAATTAAGAATTAAAGTTAATTAATAATTGAATGTTTTGGTAAAGAGGTGACTTGAGACGAGAGGACGAATTGGTGCGGTGCAGAATTCTGCCAGAGGGATATAGGCATAGAGACTTTAGCTATACAGCGTGGGATATGACCAATTATGGGGCCAGCCTCCAGCTTTGCTCCACCATCTGCAGTAGGCCAAATTAATTGTGTTGGTATGAGCCAGATAGCTATGAAAGTATTGAATTTTGGCCATTCGCCAACTATCACCATTCTGATTGTCGTCTCGCCTTCTTTATTTTATTGGTGTGAGAGGCACGATTCAATATAATATTTGCAATTTTGTACATACAGGGCTGAAATGTGCGTTAATTAATAAATAAATAAAATTTCAAAAACATCCGTCTACAAGTAACAATAGGGTGGAAATTATGCTGGTAGGTAACCTACTTTTTTCTCCGAAAGTAACCGTCAGATACAATGCTTGGAACCATAAATGAATCTGTGAAAGTGACCTAAACTTATAAAGTCACACATTCTCTCCATGGCAACCATCAGCCAATAGTGAAAAATTCACGGAGCATTGAAAAAAGACCGAGTGAGCACAAAACCCAATACAGAACTGCCTAGTTAACATCAATCAACTCATGAATTCTTGAAAAAAAAAAAATAGTAGCGTAGATTGCGGGCGGCCGGAATGATGTTTAAAGTAATGGCAACTGCAAAAACCCACTTTATAAATAATAATCCTCATCTCAAGAATACCTAAAAATACCTGGTTGTAGACTCTCATTGAGAACATATCCCAAATTAATTGATTAATTAAGTGGCTGTTAGGTGAAAATACTTAATGCGTACCAACGCATATCGTTAATAAATAACACTTTGAACTTAGCAATTAAAATTATAATTCACTTTCCTTATTCTGTTTTGTAGGTTCTGAATTGCAATTTGTCGTTTTGCATTTCGTCACAGCTGTTTGGCGGGTTTTATTTCCTTGTCATTTTTCTAGTGATTCGATCTCTTAACTTTCAATTAACTTAATTAGTTTAGTTTAATTAATTAATTAACTCTTCTAAGGCATGGCTACACAAAACGACGTAAGAGCTACACAAAGAGCATTTCTCCAAAGTACCTTTGGCACCAACAAGGTAAGCCAGTCTCTCGTCTGGCAAATCAAAACATTCACTTCCACTTTGTTTATAAACAAGTATTTTGTTTACGATTAATTTCTTTACGAGTCTTTTGTTTATTTGTTTGCAATTGTTTGGTCTACAATTACTTTGTTTACAGGAGTGCTCTCGGCGCTCCCTTCCGCCTTCTGTATTCCTCTGGGGTCTGCCGAATACAGGAAAGACTTTGGTCCTGGACAAGTGCCTGGAAGAGTCCGGGATTCCCTATAAAGTCTACATCAATTCGCTCGAAGGGATCTGCGGCGTCAAGGGTCTACTCCTGTCCATCCTTCGTCAACTATGTCATCAAACTGGCCGGGACGCTTCGGACAAGATCACGTACGACTCGCCCGACGCCTTCATTGACCAAATCAAGTCTCTCGAGGAACTTCAACGTCAACCGGTGGTCATTGTCGTAGACCACGCCCACCTCCTCCGAGCCGGAAACGAAGAAGTCCTACCTCTGCTCATGCGCCTTCAGGAGTACACTCAGCACAACGTTTGCACGGTGCTACTGAGCCATTTCCCCTGGACGTCCTACTCCCATGTATCCGACTGTTTTGCACCGTTGCAACTTCACTTTCCCCAGTACACTGCTCCCGAAATCATTCAAGTAGTACTGAGTCGCCCTCCGGCCAATGCTTGCCTCGAAGCTGTCGAGTTCTATGTGCAAATGGTCGTAAGGGTACACTACTCGTCTTGTCGGGACTTGAAGTACCTCTGGAAACTTGTGGCCAAGGGACAGGAAGCCTTCCTTGTGCCCTTTGGTGAATTTGCAGAACCATCTCAGCAAGCGCTCAACAGCCGCTGGAAGCTGTTCCACAGCGAACTGCGCAAGGACTTTGAGCGAAATCGCGCTGGATTGAAATTAGACAACGACCTTCAGACAAATGTGTCTCAGATGCCAGCCACACTAGTCTATCTCCTCCTCGCAGCGTACATCGCTTCCGTCAATCCTCCATCCAGTGATCGTCAAATATTCGTCAAGGGAAAGTCGGGCAGTAAGCAGAAGTTTAGTGAAGGGTCCTCTCGCAGTGGCAAAAGTGGTGTTCCGCATTCAAGGCTCATGTCCATTTTTCGTCACATTTCCGAATCGAAGTACCCTCCTGACACTGCCCTGATTTGGAGCATTGAAGAGCTCTGTGGAACTGGCTTTATGGCCAGGGTAGGTTCCTCTGGCAGTTTGGAAGAGCCCAAGTACCGCGTCAACGTTTCAGGGGACTTTGCTCAAAAGTTGGGGGACTTGAGCGGGGTGAAATTGGATGAAATTCTCGTGAGTCGACGCTGAAGACTGACTTCCGTTAGCACATAAGTTACTGATTTACTAATTTAACTCTTAATTTAATAGTAGTTAACCTAAACCATTACTCATCATTTGTGGTCCGTCTCATTTCACTTGTAGTTTGCTAATGGACCAGGGAAAATAAAGTAATCAAGGCCGATTTTAGCTCAATTGAGTTACCGGAAGGTAAATTGCAGCTTTTTAGATTGTGGGGTGTTGGACTCGTGTATGAAGATGCTGGCCGTGCTCTACCTGATTTTGGAAGGAAGTTGGACAGAAGGCTGACGCAGACTCTTGAAGCTATTTCGAGGGTTATATACAGAAAAAGAGGGTATCAAGAGTCGAGGGACGAACTTCTGCCCTCTCACTCACCATTCACACTTGGCTATTCTATCAACCTCTGTTCGAGCTCCCAACCAATTAGTCTCCTCCGTAACGAAGGAAAAAAGGGACTTCTTGACAGAACCGTCAGCTGAGGGCCCTCAACGACCCAAGGGAGGGAGCACTTGGCAGCAATAACACAAAAACCGTGCATGTGATCTTGGGAGCAGTACAAAATTAGAGGCACCACAAGCATTTTCCTCGCAGTTAGCTGAATCCCTTTGGGCCAATCGTTCGCACCAGGAGGTTAATCGCTTTGGAACAATTGCTCCCGCTGACGTACGAACAGGGTCAAATCTAATGGGAATGGCTAAAATGAATTCAAATCGTTGACTGGTAAGACATACGAACCTTGACACTTTGACAAGAACTAATTAATTGTGGCTCAATTACCCTGCCTTCTCGCTAGCTGATTTAAGTTATGCAGAGGAGGTTTGGTGAATAAGTGCTTTGGTTATTTATGGCGTCTCCTCCGTAAGAGCGAAAGGAAGGTCATGTGAAGTTGAGAATTACTTTCAATTGAATTACCAACAATTACTCCTCGCTTCCTCTTAACGTGACACAAATAACGAAAATGGGATTTCAGCATGTCAGCTTCCAAGTTGTTGACTTGTTGGAAAAGTGGCTTTCATACCCAGAATTAAAGTGGCTTTCCATGAGGAGCTGAATGGACGTTTACTGTGCGAGAGGGGTGATTGACAGGGAGATGGATTGAGTGGTCGTTCCTTATCTCACCTGGACATCCACACATCTCTTGGACACTTTCACCAATCAATTCATTGCAATTAATTGAGCTTAATTAACTCATTTCAAAGTTATGAATCAATCGTTTGGGAAGAATGCCGCCATGTCCATTTCGTTTATTTGCATTTCAAACTTCCCGCCACATTTCCTTGCAGAGGTGCGCCGATGACCTGTGCTTGGATTCCCTCGGTAGCTGTCAAATGTAGGGTAGCCATATTCATCTACATAAACATAACCTCTGTTTAATACTTAAAAACAGTTTTTAATTTCATGGTTGTTAATTGAGGTTAAGAGAATTTATCACAGCATTTATTAGTTCGCGCAGTTTGAAAAACCCTCCGAATTTTGAACATTTTCGCCGTGAAAATCTCTTATTCGGAATTCTGAAAATGTTCGTGAAATTTTTGAAATATTTGTAAATTTATCATTTTAAAAATATTGGCAGATTTTGAAAATCTTAGAGGATTTTGAAAGTGTATATTAATTAATATTTTGAAAATCATCGTTTGATAGGGTAGCTTGAGTTTGGTGAGTGCGCACCTCTGCTCTTTCGTCAGCCAATCAGCTCTGCGAGAATTAGTCCAGCCAGTCATCGCGTCGCCAAATTTCACTTTCTCATTTGAAGGACACTTTTAGCTTCGAAGCTCCGCATTCTCTTTTGTTTTTGTTTTCATTTATCAACTCAATTATCAATTGAACTTTTCATGGAATCAATCGTTTAAAGCATTAAGAAATCAATCGTAATTAAAGACCAGGTAACCACCGCACCGCCGTAACAGTACTTAAGCAGTATAACTTTACACCCTTTGAGTGTGAGTGTCCGCAGTTTCCCTAATTGGTGGTAATGAGGTAAGAGATAATGGAGTTTGCGGTAATTAATCTGGGAATAGATCAATTGATGAATTGTTCCCTCCATTCCCTAACTCCATCTTATCAGAGATCGTTGTTGGCTTTATTGGGCTTTCGTTCCTTCCTGTGCCTCCAAAGCTTACCTTCCTTCATCATCCATCCCTTAAACCAAACTTTCACATAATTTCTAAAGTGAACCCAACAACCATCGTCTCGGCTTAAGCCTCTCCATTTGCAAACAGTACTCACGCTCTTCATTACCTCAATATTCATTTCATAGCTCCTAATTTCCATTGTTGTCTTCCAATTACAGAGTAGCAAGAAGTGGTTCCAGGCCCCACGCAAACCACCCTACATCGTAAAAGCGCTTCCAGACCTTTGCTCCACAACTTCCAGAACGCCTACACCGGCTTCCAAAACATTCCTCCTTCCAGACCAAGTGACTTAATCTATCATCACTGCCTTACCTAACGCTATTTTCCATATTGGACTCTCTGGACTCAACTCAACGACAAATCAAGAGGTAATTGAACAAACAAAATAACATTGACATTTCAATGTTAAGCTCAAGTTACGCTTAACTGCTCAATGCAAGAATCCCGTATTTTTCACTGATGCTGGAACATTCCATGATGTTGCTAACTTTCCCCATTTTTCATTTGAGTGAAAGCGCTGACAGAGAGATGGAATTGTGAAAGTTTAGTAAAAAATTAATCTCGTCGTCAGTCCTCCTTGTCTCCTGTGTCTTATGCAAATGATAACAAGGGATTTAATAACAAAGTTTTCCCTTTGGGCTTTCCAATTCTACGGGCAGTGGCACCGTCTGTCAATATCCACCAGAGCGTCGTCCTTAAGATTTCTCCTTTATTTTCACTTACGACTTTCTCTAAAAAATAAGATTCCGTTATTATAAAAATTAAAATCAAGACGAGTTCCTCCATTCAATCACTTTTGTGAAGTCCATTTTCACTTGAGTTGAGGGAAACCGTGTCGAGTGATATGCAATGAAACGCAACGGAGTAAACGAATTGTGACGATGTGCCAGCACAACTTGTATCAGTCCGTGTCAAGTGGGACCAGGCAGAGTACCACTGAATTCACGGTGTTCCACTTTTGTCGATTTCCTTCGATGCGTAGTTGGGATGGAGGTGAAATGTGAAACGGCACCGCCGTCACCGTGGCTCGATGTTGTTGAATGTAAATGGCCTTGCTGATGACGGGATTAGGTTGAGGGGAATGGAAGTTGACAATATGTCCCGAAACACCAGTATCTCGAGAGCAGTACTGCTGTGACAGGACAATATCTCAACAACCACTCCGATCCTGATGCTGTGGATCCGGAAGCTCCACCAAATCCAGAATCCATTCTGCAGACAGAGGAGAGGGAGGGAGATTTAAAAGTGGTCCTTATTTGTATCGACTCGACAAACCACGCCCTGGCACTGGACCCAGTCCCTTGGGACGGCGGATCAAGGAGAATCTGACTAATAAATTCCAGGAAAAGGAGATGCGACAACCTACCTGCCACTTCCAGGAGTCGAAGGGACTTTGGCCCTGGAGATGAGCATCTGGAGAATCTGGACCTTCCAGAACGAGGGGTACTCGAAGGGCCCCTTGTCTCTGATGCTTTGTCGCCTCCGCAGATTCTGGAATTGACGCAAATGCGTTGCGTTGCCAATGCCTAGAGTTGCGTTTCCAGTTAGTGATTGTTGTTAACTTTAATTGTGGGGGAAGTGGAGCGGGCGATTTGTGGTTGGGGTGAAAGTTCTGCCTTTCCCTTCACAGTCCTCTGTGTGGAGAGAGAAGGCTGAATCGATCATGATGGAGCAAACGCACTTTCTCCTCTTGCTTTCCCTTGAGCAGAGTCGGAGAAAGCAAAGGGAAGGCCGATTCTTAAGTGCGCAGAAACAGGCGGAGAGAAAGCTGGAAGCTCATTACGAGCACTTGATCACTTTCACTCTAATTACCAACAGCAGGTTTACCTGGCGGAGAAAGCTCATGCTTTTGTTTTCAAGGGGCCCTTTTTTTACTGTCAATTGTTAATTGAGAGGGAGTTGAAGTTTATGGAAATGTTGTTGAGTTGGTAATTGCTTTCTATTTCAATTACTTCCCTCTGCTTCCCACTTCTTTAGAAATTAAGAAATGAGGGTTGTAGCGTCGAATAGACTGAGACAGCTGGAAACTGTGACAATTGTGAAAGGTGCCCTGGTCTTAAGGGCCTTTCCTCCAATCTCAACCTCCTTCAGTCGAAGGGCTTCTGTTCTTGGCAGGAGGGAAAGTTTCCCTTTTGAGGCGTCCACTTTTTCCAGCCCATTTCATTTGTCTTTGGCAGCCTCAATTAATCGCCCCTTACCTCCTAATTAATCGAGGGACCCTTGGCATGGAGGCTAAGGGTCCCTTCCTGCTGTGACCAGCATTTAATGAATTGTGCTCAAATGATTCGAAATGGACGTCTCTGCCAATAACCTAAAGATATTGATCCTGAAATTTAATTGAAAACCCTTTTTCCATGGTTCGAAAAGTTTTACAAATGAATGATTTGGATTGATCAATAGACATTTGTTCGTTTCATTACCTGGCATAAACCCTTAACATTATTTTTGAGTATTGGCATTATTCTTCTATTTTCGAACTTTGAAACGTTTTAGAAAATTTTCGAAATTTTCGGAATTTTTAGAAACGATTTTCATAATCTTTTAATTTTAGAAAAATGGAGGAAAATGAAAATGAGAACCCAAAGAAGTAGTCACAATGGTTTCATTTCATGGGATTAAGCGCCAGAATCACATTGATATGGCTTCTCATTTCTTTTTCTATTCTAAAAGCTGCACTTATATGGTCTGCTCAGCGCTGCATCTTGCTTCGCATGTGCTTTAATCAGTGGCGATCTTGAGCGCTTGGTAAGGAGCAGGAGCGATACTTGTTATGATAACTTGCCTTGCAGTGCCATTGTCATCGTAGTCGGTTGCTAGGTAGCGATTGGGTGCTATTGGAGTGATTCTCCTTACATTTAGTCGATCTGCTCCAAGAAGGCTGCCTCCTAGATCACAGGTAGACGCAATAAGTAAGAAATCAGGTTTGGAATGTGGGAGAAAGTTTAGGAGAAAGTAAAAAGTGAAAGTATTTGGAATGGTTTATGACTCTTTTATTGGACGTGAAGTTGGTGGAGTCGCATGACTCAAGTGTCCACTTTCCTATTGTCCCACCACAGTTCTGCTCGAATCCAAAGAATGCCATTATGCATTGGGTTGAAGAAGGTTGAGGTTGACAAGGCTGGGAAAATTGCAAAGGAGAATTCAGGCCCACTTGCATGGAAATGATTTGGATATGTTTAGTGACTGTTCCACGTGAATTTGAAATGAAGTTCAATTGCGTTTCAGGTGTTGTTCTGGGATGAGTGACCGTGGATTGAGCGTGGGCATTTCTCCTTCACTGGACGTGGACGTGTCCAGAGCGAATGGGTCCCTTGACGGGAGCAATGGAAACAACTCGGGGAGGTCAACGCCCTGCCACTGCTCAGTGCCCTATGACACGAAGCTCTTCGTGGGCGGGTTGAGCTGGACAACGACTCCAGAGAAACTCAAGGAGTACTTTGGGCAGTTTGGCCCAGTCGTCGATGTCCTAGTCATGAAGGATCCCATCACACAGGTAATTCAGAATCTTGAAGTTTTAGAAATTTTTGTAAACGATTTTTTGGGTTATAATTTTATGTCTTTGCGCAGAGGAGTCGCGGATTTGGATTCATCACATTCTCGGAGGCTGTGAGCGTGGGTCGGGTGCTTGGAGAAGCGAATCACGTTTTGGATGGAAAGAAGATTGATCCGAAGCATGCCACTCCCAGAACAAAAACAGCGTAAAACAATATTAATAATTATTATTTAAGTTTTCGTTTAAATATGTTCACTAACTAATGGTAGAATGGATTTTTTGGTAGATCGAGCAAGACAAAGAAGGTGTTTGTCGGAGGTGTGAGTCAGGACACGACGCTGGAAGATGTGCAGGCTTACTTTTCTCAATTTGGCAAAGTACTGGCAGTACAACATTGCCAATTGCAAAAAAAGAAACAAACGTAACTCGACTTCTTGTCTTTTCAAGGTGGACGAAGCAGTGATGCTGATGGATCAACAAACCAAGCGCCACCGTGGATTTGGCTTCGTCACTTTCGAAATCGAAGACGTCGTCGACAAGATCTGTGCTATGCACTATCACACTATCAAAGGGAAAAAGGTTAATGGAATAATTTGTACCAGCTTATTTTTTTTAATTCACGCGTTTTGTTTCCGCTTTATAAAAAAAATTATCGAATTCTTAACGTTATTTCAATGTTGTAAATACGATACACGCTTAAAAATAGTAATGTTATTACTTTATATAACCTTTTTTTTGTATTGAAAACTAGGTTGAGTGCAAAAGAGCCCAGCCAAAGGACGCTGCTTCGAGTCTCAACGTTTTGGCGAAGCGAATGGTTCTTACTGGATCACCGCTCACGGCGCAAGGTAAATTAATTAAATTGTCAAATAAAGAGATACTTGGCTTGTTGACATTTTGACTGTGACATGGCAGGGTCTCTTGGACTGGGCCTTCCACCCTTGGCAGCAGCTGTGGCCAACTATTCCAAGCTCATGGCAACACACTCCTCCCCCTCTGTCCTGGGCAGCTACAGATACTCTCCCTACACCATTCCAACAGTCGTAAGTACCCATGCCTATTGACAAGTGGCAGATAACATGACATGGGAGCTTAATCACGATTTGCTAAGGGCTCCGGGGGCCATGGTCAGATGCCCACTCTCTCCTACGGGGCCTATCCGCAGCTTCCAGCCCTCATCGACGTCTCGAGCCTCCCTGGTGTGGACTGGTCGAGCGTCTACAATGCCTTCTAAAACCTCTTTCAACATTCCACGGTGAGCCCCTTTCATTCACTTTGCAATAATAAGTCTTCGTGGCAATAATGGACTGGACTTGAGTAACTTCCTCAGTAGAACTCTAGATTTAGTCTAGTTTAGACACTACAAATTACATTCGCTATACTTAAATTAGCTTTGTTAGATGGTTACTGAATGTTGTGAAGTTGGCAGCAGTTAAGTTGGGGATTTCGTTAAGTTGTTAAGTAGAACAGTTCTTCGACCTCATCCTCTAACTTTGTAATTAATATGTCGTTTAGCGGCTGTTTAGGTTTCAATTAGTTAATTAACTGAATGTGATCGAGAACCATCTTTAGTCTCCTTCAAACAAAGATCTCGTCTCTGAACAAGGCAACACCGCGGCGGTGGCAGATTCCTAATTCTACCCTGAAAGTGAAGGGTCACTTGGGCCGAGGTAGACTTCTCATATAAATTCCCTTTGCAATATGAAAATAAGTTGAAGGAAATGTTAATATTTAATTAAGACTAATCTTAATTAGATCTTTTCTCGACTAGTTCCATTTTGAAACGTATTTGAAGCTAAAGGAGCGGTATTCATAGGCTAGTAGTTTGGTTAGTTTTACTAATTCTGTGCTACTTGCACGTTTCTTTCACACATACTTAATGGACACTCTCAAACTCTTTTACCTGGGTTTGTAAAGTGAAAAGTATTGTTACCTCTAACTTTAGTCTAACTTCAGTATTTAGTGAGTCTAATTAGTAAGGCATGAAAGTATTAATGAACTTGCCTGTATTCCTACGGATGTAATCTCAATCAGTGGTATTTTCCGCAGTCACTTCCTCGACTAATTAGTTGATAATAATTAAATAGTTAAGTCTCGTAGTTGTTTGTTATGATGGTAATAGTCACCCAGTCATTCCCAAGAGGAGTTCGCTTGGGGTCAAGTATTTTCTAACCTTTGACCTCCCTCTCCTCTGACCAAAGTGTCTTCAAAATGTCTGGACCCACCTCGGGAAATTGAATTCTGACAATAAAAGATTGGAATCCTTTTGTTTACTCACAGTAGGAAAGTCTTTCAGTGAAATACTTTTTTTACGTAAAACAGCAATACCGGTTCGGTTTTTAGACGGCGATACTTTCAAATTGTTGAATTTTATAAAAACTCAATATTTAGTCTTCTCCTCATGAATTTGTGCTGTATTTTTTATTTTAAATTGAATTTAAATTAAGGCATTTAATAAAAGTCACCCAACTTTAAACTGGGCTTGGAGGTTGTAGACCCCAATGGTCTGACTTGTTTTGTCGTCAAATTCGCACCAGTCGATTCCCTCTTTGTCGGGGGTGCTGAAGTCGAGGTCTTGGAAGACGGCAGGGGAATTCAGGACCTTGACCTTCCAGCCACTGCCGTGGAATTCAAAATCGGAGGGTTCACCTCCCCGGCCATCGAACTGCACAACTGAAAAGAGGATATTTTATGTTTACTTTTTTCCAGAACCCTTCTATTCTAGGTGTCAGTCGCGGATGGAAAGTCTTTCTTCCCAACATCCAGGAGGGTATCCAGGAATATTTCCCAATCTATCTTAACAGTTGTGGGGGCGCTAAACAGTTTCCCAGTATCCTGGATACCCACTTCGGGCCGATATTTGGAGTAGGTATTTCTATGAGTAGATGAGTAAATTAATGACTAACTTGGATTTAATTAACAATTAACTTGAGAGTAGGTAGTAAGACATGTTGTATCAAAAATCAAGATGGAAAGTCTTTCTTCCCAACATCCAGGAGGGTATCCAGGAATATTTCCCAATCTATCTTAACAGTTGTGGGGGCGCTAAACAGTTTCCCAGTATCCTGGATACCCACTGGATACAAAGAATACCTAGACTTTTCCACCAAAGCAAAGGCCCATTGGTGACTACCTGTTTGGAACTGAGGCTCCGAATCCTCATTGTTAAGGTACGGCTGCCATGTTTTGGGGAGGATTGAGAAGGTGAGGAGCCTTCTGCAGAACTTGCAGTGGGCGACGTAGTTGGCCTCTTGTCCATTTCCCGTGTCCTGAAGATGACCATCAAAATACACTGCTGCTCCAGAGTCTCCTCCGCTCATCTCTCCGCAATTTGTGCATCGAATCTTGAGGTAAAAGCGAGTGTCAGGGTCTTCGTCTAGGTACAATGCCTCCACGTTCTCCAGCTCGGGCCGATATTTGGAGTAGGTATTTCTATGAGTAGATGAGTAAATTAATGACTAACTTGGATTTAATTAACAATTAACTTGAGAGTAGGTAGTAAGACATGTTGTATCAAAAATCAAGAATTCTCAATTAACGGAATTGAGCTAGAAGGTATCAAACCGAAACGTTCGAATTCCTTACCACCATTTCTGTAGGTTGAGATCCAGAGAAGAGTGATGGCTCTCGTTTGTGTTGTTAATTAAATTCGTCTAATTAATGGATTAACAATTAACCTTAATTTTAAGTATCAACACTTAAACACAGCTGTTAAAGATACCGCGGGTGAAGTGCAGCCAATGACAAATGAATTGTCAATACTTTGACTTTTAGAGTTACGTTTTGCCATTTGTCTTTTGTGAATTCGCAATGGCGATTGCCACTTGGTAGCTTTTTGTCGGACCCGCTAAACTTACTGTTTGAAGTTAGCGCCTTTAACTTTCATTTAGTTTAATATTTCCACGCTAGATGGCACTAGTGCATAAGCTTTCAATTGACGTTTTGACGAAGCGGGAAGCGACATTGAAGTAGCTATTTTTCTTCACTCTATTCCCTAGCAATTGGGAATAGAAGAAAAATTCTTCTAAATTCAATTGTTAATTGTTGTTGTTTATTCTACCAATTACTTCAACCAATTACGCCTTTCCTAATTAGTAATCACTAAAGTCTTCATTGGAGGCAAGCGCTTCTTCACAATTGCCTTAATCAATTACGCTCACTAACCTCCAAATTTTCATCAATACCCGGGTAAGGTAAGGCAAATCTATTCCAAGTAAATTAAATCATAAAAGAAACGGTGAGCTTTTATATCGCGTTGTCTCGACTTGTCAACGGACTTGCTCGGGGTGTCATTGCAAAATGACGACATGCTGGAAACTGTCGATTGAGGTTCCAGTGAGGTATACGTGGCTGGATGTGATGTCAACTGGTCTGTGTCACTTGGAGGTGGGTTCAACGGCCCTGTTACAGGGCTGTGAGGGTTTGTTTGTTTGTGAGTGGCGGCGGGTCAGGAGCCTAGAAGACAATGGGTCTCACCTGGGCTCTGCATTGTCTTTTGTCTTGACTCCAATTGAGTGATGCTGAGTTATGGGTTTGATTATTTACCCCAAATCAATGGAATGAATAATGAGGCTAATGGACGAATTATTCCTCAACACTCCGTCTTCTGCACTGGAGAAGTTGACGTGGATACCAAGCAAATCAACCTCAAGCCTACCTATCACGTACCCGCCTGTCCAAGGTCTCTCGTGGTCAATGAACTCTCCTGCCGCAATGTCAAGGCCCCAGATGTCAAGTGGTTTGGACTTCAAGCAGCTCTTGTCCTAGGTCAGCCTCTCTGGGTTCGTATCATTTTCATTCTTTTTTCATCTTGAAGCGAAGTGTGGGGCTTAAGGGAGTCCCTCCTCCTCCGCCCCTTTGCGATCCTTAAAATTTAGAAACTGGGAAGTATTGGGTCAAGCTGGGAGAATTCCCCAAAATTTTCCCCGTTTTTCTGCCTCTTCCTAAAATCCCAATATAGGGAGGGGAATCGATGTGAATTAAAAAAGCGGGTGAGGCGGATATGCTTTTCTTTTTGGTTTCCTCTGATTTTTAATTGTGGGTCGTAAAGAAAAGGAGAAAGTTCTTTTCCTTTCTCCTCGGAAGGGTGAAAGTCACTATAGTGAGGTATTTTTGTGAATTGCAATAAAGGGCCTGGGAGAGATGCCGTAGGAAGATTTTCCTTGGATGCTAAAAGAGCTCTGTAAAGGTGGCTTTAGGGAAAGTTGGGAAATGAAGAAATAAAAGTTGTGGGAAGGAATTGGGGGAGGGCGTAAGCAAGTCCTAAATTATTGTCCTTTCTTTCCTTGAACATTGTTTGCTGATCTTTGCAAAAAGAAAAACCCCGAAATAACCCCCAAATCACCACCACAAAGGACGGGAAATGGGCGATGGAGGCTAGTGATAAGGAAGGGCGCTCAATCCGGGATCCAAATCAAGTTCTTCCAATCCAAAGGGCTCCAACCTGCCATTTGCCCCTTATGCCACGACCTCAACATGGACCCTTAAGTGCCAAGGTCTCAGGCGCCAATTCAAGGGAAGTGTTTTTAAGTCCCTCCTGGTAAACAAGGAGTCCTTTGTTTTTCTCGTGTCAGCTATTATTAAAGCCAAGGTTCATAAATATGCAGCACAAGATCCATTTCCCTTGTCTCTCCTCTCCCGTCATCTCTCATTTCCCAAATATGTTTCCATTCAAATCAAATATTCTCGCTTCGAGCCCTTTTTTGCAGATCTTATTCCTACCAATTTCTTAGTCGTGTAAACAGCGAATATGGAATTTTCAAGGTGGCGTTTTGAAGGTTTTTCCAAGATGGTATACTGAAAGCACCTTGTTATAAAAGCGCTATTTCTTTTATAGCCGCACTTTCCTATGTAAGTGGCCGAAATGCTCACAGCTTTGTTTTAGATATTGTTTGGTTTTTTTTTTGTGGAAAATCTTCCTGTCCTAGGACGGGCCTGATGGGCTAGTTTTGACATAAAAAGTGTACTGTATAAGTTTGAGCGTAAAGTTAGTTTTGGCTTTAAAGTTTTAAGTGTACAACTGACTGTTGGTTGTCGCTATTTTTGTGTTGACAGAAGTCCGTCTTCCTGTGCTCTGTTGATGTTTGTGTGAATAATATTGGGAGAGAGAACTCACCTTGAAAGACAATTGCCTTCTAAAGCCCTTAAAAACCCTTCGACAAAAGATCCTTTGTTTACTTTCCTCCTCTTAATAAGACTTTATTGTTCTCTTAAAAAGTAAACAATTCCCAAGGTCCACGTCCATTTGCTTTTCTCACTCATTCCTAAACTCCCCTCCACCGCCCCCATTATTCAAACAAGAGACAAAGACACAAATAAAATAAGGCTCCGGCCAGTGGCTTCCGCCTAAGGTGCCCAAAACTAATGGCGTTTGCATGTTTTTGCCCCATTTGGGCCCATCTCTGCAAAAAAAAAAATCGGGAAAGCGTGGATAATTTGAATTATTTTTCGGCAGGTATCAGACATCTTCTAATTAGGGCGATGATGCCAAGGTTCGTCGTGGTCAGGGCCCACTGCTCCTCCGGGTGGCCACTCCCCATTGTTCCCTGACACTGACAAAGTCCGTATGTTATGATTTTTGTCACACTTGAACGTGAATGGGAATTCCAAGTTTATGTTGGGCTTGTTTCGGCAGAGTCGGGTCGTTGATTTTTGCCGAGATTTGTGGGTAAGAAGTATGAGAGCGGAAGGAGCTCAAATGACTTCACACGGTGGTAGACAAGTGTGAAACTGTTGTGGAAATATTTCATTTAAAATAAAACCAACAATTTTTTGTGTGTAACTCATTTGGGGCAAAAGAGGCGGAAATGCGGGAATTGATCTCCAATTTTCTCCTATTTGTCACCTGTGACGACTGCATCTTTTACAAACAAGAAACTGCCTTCTGGGAACTTTTCTCAAACGTTGTCATTCGTCACAGAAGAGTTGGCAGTGCCAGGGCCCATTCCCTCCTAAATAAGCCCAAACAGCCTACGAGCAGTTCTCAGCCAAAGTTTGTGTTGATTCTAGAAGTAGGCATTTGTTATTTTTGGAAGGCATTTCGCGCATGACTTCCCCTTCCCTTTTTTAATTCCCACCTCATGAAGGGAAGTCTGTTTAGCATTTGAGCTGGAGAATAATTTCCAGGAGAGACTTCGCTGGAGAAAGTGAGAGTGGAGTTAAAAGTCAATTTCTCAGGATCCCTACTCCATTGTTTCAAAATCCCTTGTTTTTGATGAAATTCATTTTTTCCTTGGATTCTGCTCCTGATGCTCCTTCTGTTTTACATTTCCCTGTCATCACCCTCCTTTCATTTGTCTTCATCTCTCCTCTCTGCATCTCCCGAGACTCCACCAGACAACTGAGAAATGAGGGATTTCCGCCCATTATTACCACCCCAAGGACACATTTCCTCGAGAGGTACACTGTCACCAGGTCTCCCACCAGCAAGGTGAAATGGCTCAATTGGACCGGGCCAATTCGACGGAGGGAAGTCTCGGAGGGAGTATCGGAGACTCTCATTTTTTAGAGTTGCAATAAATAAATGTAGTTGGATGAGAAATGCAGATGCATGCAGTTCCTTGACAGAAGTTTGTGATTTTATTTTGAGATGCTGAGGCAGCAGAAGTAGAGGTAGTGTGTTTGTGGAGGGTGGTGCAGGGGAAGGTAGGAGTAAAGGTTGCCTCTTTAATGTCAGATGCCTCCTCCATTGTCTCTCGAGTCAGTGAGGCAGAGAGTCAATAGACTTTCTCCCGTCCACTTTCTCCCTCCTAAAAAGCATTGTTGATTCGACAACTGACATTTAAACTTCGGCGCCTGACCCCATTCGCTTTGCATAGAATGGAAGAGGAATCATAAATAGTGGCCCTATCTTATCTTTCTGCTTCACTCCACTAAAAACACGGCTCAATTTAATGGAGTGGAAGGTCTTCAAGAGTTGCTGAGAAAATAAGAAATAGTAATCGCCCGCCTTCTCCACCGGCCACTTTCCCCAAATGACGGACCACCACTCGCCAATTCTCATTCCTAACATTGTGGCACTTCCAAATTTAGAAGCATTTGCTCACGAGAGATGGATTTATCATTTCATCAGGCAATTTACAGAAATCAAGTCATCTTTGAGAGGGAGAACTTAGGATTGGCGATTTACGATTTTTTTTAGGATGGCGGTTTTCTGTTTGCAAAGTGACTTCTTCGCCTTGTGCAAATGGGAGATGGAGGCTCTTGCACTAAGGACCGCTTGATTTGGATGTTGTTTTTGGAGCTGCTTTTTGAATGGGAAGCGGAGATTGGGGTAAACCACAAATGTCCTCATTACTCGACTACTTGGAAGTGGCTGTTAGTAAAGTGGGAATTTGAGCGGGGCTGTTGTGCTGTGGAGAAGGGAGTAGCATGAGGAGTGGATGTCGTCGTTAAGTGGCCGGAGTGGTTTTATGAGGAGTTCAGGTGACGCCCAGGAATAATTAATTAGGAGTAGAAAGTGTTTGTAGATGGGCATAAGATCTCCTTAATTCCACATGTTGGGCCGCTTTCACTTGAGGCGCAGGCAATGGAGTGGAGGGAGATAGGACGTAGTTGGGAAAGCGATGATTCGTAAGGATCCACTAATTCCCTAATTGAATGGAGAGAACAATGAGAATATCAGAACATCTCCATTCTGTCGTGGCCATTCCCTACCTCTACTACTCTCCTTCACCATTCCCAGAGGAGTGCTATTTGGTCTGGATAAATACTTTCTCCAAAGGTTAACAATCCTTCAAATTAGGCAATGAGCTACTCTCATGGAGCGGAAGAAGGGAGAAATGGATCTTAACGCTCCTCTATGCGCCTCTTACCTCACTTAACACTTGAATGACTCGGACAAAGCCTCTAATCAGCCTCTTCCACAAACCATCCAAGTCTAACTGACCCTCTCCCAAAATTAAGCCAAGCATAGCAGCAATCATTACATTACAATTATTCCTTTTCCTTTTATTATTCATCACTCATGGGGAATTTAAATTAAATTATGAAATTATGAATTTAAATTATTACATATAACAATTCATTACTTATTCCTAAGTTTACAAGCTTACCAAAGATTTCTCAAAATCTTTTTTTTTAACGATATGAGGCTCCAAAGTCTTGATTTATAATCATTATTTAAAGTAATAGGTATTTGATCGGGATAAGTTGGACTTTTGGGTTGGATTTTGTACAGAAAATTAATGCAAAAAAAATTGCATTCGCTTTATTATTCTTTTTGGACGCGTTTTGTGTGTTTGTAGATTTGGATATATTGACATTATTAGGGAGGAAGAGAAGGAATTTGAGGCATGTGGCTTTGTATCCCATTTCTGGAAATGAGGATTTGGGGAGGGACATAACACATAACCTGACGATTTAGCTGAATGAGGCCTTGGGAAGGTATTGGGAAGCCTTTTCATGCAAATCTTATGAGCTAATAAATTTGGTCACAGTTGTCGTTTGAGAAGCGTTCGGTTCCTAATTTCCTTTCCAACTTCCTTCGGTCTCACTTTTTCCGATTCCTCCCATTTTTGTTCCTAAGAGCGCAAATGGGTTGTCAGAGGCAGGGATTGGTTGATTTATGGTAATGTTAATGGGGCTCTCATTCTGAGTGGGGAGTGGAGGCACAGGTGGGACTGAAATCGGATCTCCATGGGAACGGAGATCTCTCATTCTGAGTGGGGAGTGGAGGCACAGGTGGGACTGAAATCGGATCTCCATGGGAACAGAGGCCTCGTAGCCTCGGCCGGAAGTGCCTGGCCACAGAGGAGCCCTTGACCAGGAAGATCCCTTCCAGCCTCCTCTCCGTTGCGGGGAGAGGGCTTAACTGGGTCCCATAAAATAAGGAAGGGATCAAGAAACAAAAGGCAAAGTTAAGGAAGCCATTCCAAACTTTCTTTTAAAGTGGGAACTCTGCCTGGCGGAATGGATGCTGGTTGCAAAGTAAAAGTTTAAGCTGAATCATCTAAAAAAGAAGAAAAAGAGTAACCCTAACCCCTCGCCTTATCCCTCCCCAACAACACCCCACCCCATACTTCCAACAATACTTTCCCACTCGCCCAAGTCATTCTGCTTTACTCCAACCATAGCATAATCTGAAAATAAGTCTCTGATTCTTACTAGCCGTATCATTATCAATTATTTCAATTCTCCGGTGTTTTCATGCATTTTTTTTTGTTTTGTTTTCGTAACAGGTTTAACCAATTTTACCACCACACAACAGTTGCTTGCAAAACTCCTTAAAAGACAGGTGTTGTTGTTGTTTTATGTAATGTTGTTTCTAAAACTACATTCAGCCAAACAAGAAACAAGCCCGCCCTAGGACATGTTATGTATAAGTATAGTCATTCGTCTCATGCTACCGTTCACGTTAGACATCGTTTGAGGTCACCATAAATACCCTACTGAATACTTCTTTTGTCAATTTCTCTATTTGGATGAGATTGAGTAGCCATATTCCGAGTCCTAACCATTTATGTAGAGTTTAATTAGAATGCATTTTCACCATATGCTATGTTCGGAATTGGGAATGTGATTTTGGCAATAGTTTGCGTATCATGTCTAATTTGAGGATTGTAGGTGTGATTTATTTGGGTGTGGAGTTATTATTCCCAATGTAAGTGCTTGATAGAGACGTTCTTCCAGGTGGATGGAGAGCAGATTGAGGGGCTCAGAGGGAGCCATCCAGGGATTCTGCATGGGCCAAATCCGGTGAAAGACGCTGGAGCCTTTCTAGAGGAAATTCAATCAAAGTTCTTTCACTTCCCTTTCTCCCACCCTTTTTAAAATCCACTTCTCCAAGGCCAGAGCCTCTCTTTCCAAGCCATAAACTTCGGAAGAAATGGGCACAATAAGACAATTGTACTAAATTTGATTAGAGATTATGTGCATATATATTAGGAGAGAGGTTGGGAAATGGCTGGAATAAATAAAGTGGCAGTGGCAGGGAAGAGAGACGGCCGAAAGGAGGCCCATTCCTCACGACCTCTCCTTCAAAACCCATCGCCAACAACATTACTTTACCCGCTCCACCCACTCCACCACCAATTAATGACAATGCCCACTTTACAGCCTTAGACTTCCGCATCACAACCTACGTTGGGACCTAGGCAAATATCAACAATATATCCTTTTGACTTTTCTCATTTCCTAATGTCACTTTAAAGTTCCAGACAAGCAATCTCATCGTTTTGTCATCTGTGGAGAGCTTTTCCCAATTTCCCAAAGAATAGGCTGATTGTGGGTGGTGCTGGGGCGATTTGAGATGTGGTAACGACGGAAGATGATCGTTCTGAGGCTGGAAATGCTGTAATTGGGAATTAGGTTGAGGCGCGTGTTTGAGAATAGTCAAATTAGGGACTTTTGAAGTGAGAGTGGGCTCTTTGCATTGTGTAATGGAGAGATAAGGGACTTCCAAATCATTCTTTCTTTTAAATCTTTCCTCATTTCCACTTTAGCAGGATACCTCCACTCCCTAGCTTAAGCCACTCTCATTTCTCTACTCGAATCAACTCCCTTCTTCAGTTGATCTCAACAAATACTAACAGCCCTCTCAAGAAATCCACATATTATACCACTCAAAAGATTATTCATTATTAAATGGAATCCTACATTTTTAAAGCCCATTCAATTGATACTTTTTACTCAAGGCAGAGATTAAGTTAACGAGACATAAGTCGGTAAGATGCTAAATTGTAGTCCAGTATATTATTTCACAAAAATAACAATTGAACACCTTGCTCGGGACTTGACTCCGAATTGATTGTAAGGGTTTGGGAGGGTTGGGAGGACTTCGTTGAGGACATCCTCTTTTAGGTCTATAACCTTGTGAGGGTGTTTGGAGGCGTCTGTCACTGCCTCTGAGTCCATTTCCTCAACTGATCTCAGCATCTAATCCCTTTCTCTTTCTTCGACAAAGAGCCTATTCCTGTCACCTGGGCAAACGATCCAAATGAGCCCATATCTGCATTCCGCACCTTCCATTGCCAAGCACCATTTCCAGAGCTGCTTGTCGTGGAAATAGGCCCTCCTCAGCTTTCCAATATCGAAATGCCCCCATGTGTCAAGTCAAACTTTTGCGTCTGATGGGTTCATTTCGGTAAAAGTTGAGGGCTTAGGCCACTTTGGGCTAATGGTCCTCCTTACTCATCCCGCCGGTCAGTGAGAGGTCCATAAATCGGAAAGGGTCGAAACCTTTTAGGAAAATCAAAAGAGAAAGTTGTGTTGTTGTGGAGAAAGCGGCGCTTTCTCTTTGGACAAAGGCTTTAATTGTTTCGTCTCTGAGAAAGTGGGGAAGTTTGGGCGATTATTGGATCCTCTGTTGTGTCTCTCCAAGAATTTCTTAATTTCTCTTGAGAGGCCCAGAATTAATGCCCAGTCGAGAACAGTTTCCTTTCTCCACCCTACGTCCACCGCCGGGAATTATTATTTGGCGGCGTCAACTTTAAAAGGAGGAGAGGCATTGTGCATGGAGGGAAGTGAGAAATTGGAATGATAAATGCGAATGAAGGAATCCAGGAGGCATGGTTTCAATAAGGAGATCAAAAGAGAAAAGTTGCAAAGAAAGTCTACGGCCCTAATTCTTAATTGTAAAAGGCTGAAAGTGGCTCCAGCCCCACCAAACCTCTCCTTCTTTTGAATTTGGAGAGAAAGCTAATTCTTGGCAAGGAGACTTTCCTCGTCATCAATTACAAGCTCGTTTGTTTCGTTTATTAGCCTTTCTTTTACAACTCTTGTGCTTTCCCACAGAAACTACCCAGGAAGATCCCCTTTTTGAAGGGGGCTGCGGAGTGGCCCAGTGAGGCTCTGTTCCTGTCCTTTTATGGTCCTTATCAATGGGATAATTGCGGGTCTGGAGAGGGGCTGGGTGGCCACTCTCTGCATGCCAAATGAGACCCTCCTTTCGCCTCCAGCGAACCACCAGCCTCCTTACTTCTCAAAATTAAGTAGGACCACCGCATCTCAACTTTTGGCGGCGTGATTTTAATGTAAGATGACATGGTGGAAGGGGCCATAAAATTAATTGTGGGAGATAGGACCGCTTGCATACATCGAGGCATGCTCTAATAAAACTTTTCCCTATTTTTCCTTCTTTTGGAGAAAGCATTCTTTGTCATCGTCAGAAGAGGAGGCGGAAGGAGCCGTGGCCGACAGGTTTATGAAGCTCAACTCTCCTCCAAGCGGCTAATTCCGCATTCCAAAGCCCAATCCCCACCAACAATTATTATCGGCTTTCAGGCGACTACAAAAAATTTTATCCAATGCCGCTAAACGGTTGAAATGTATTTATTTCGAGAGAATTTTCTATCAAGCCTTGTATTGACGATTCGCAGAATAATCTTTTGCTTTATAACTTGCTATGTGGTTTGCTTCCGATGGTTATGAATAGTTACCAACGAAAATCAGAATTACCAAAATCTAAAGCCAATGTTGTGCCTGATTTTTAGTTGTGCTACTCGAGGAAAAGAATCCAATTCGAGGTACTTATTGTTTCGAAGTGAATGTTTCATTTAAATCGGCTTCTCGAATTAAATGGAGTTGTTTGAGCTGAAGACAAGAAATGTTTTGTAGTCGTATTCGCATTTTGAAGAGCTCATGCGTGGTGTAAATGGCTTTGAGTCAAGTGAGGGGCAGGCCTCCGGAAGTTCTGGCTGGAAATGAATTTAGATTCCCATTTAGCTTTCTCCATTTCCATTGTCAAGGAGCACCAGCTGCCCTCTTCCTCATCTTGAGACTTCAATGCAAAATATACATTTCCGCCCTTCTTCCTCTCCAGACAAAACTTAAATAAATTTCATAGGCAGGAAACATAAGTTGCCAGGGCCCTTTCTTTCCCTCTAATCAAAAGGGAAAGTGGATTTGAGTCCGATTTCTCCGACAAACCCCAAATATTTCATAAATATTGGAGGCTTCTACTAGTGTGGCTCCTTGATCCCAGCATTTTTAATTTGATTCTTCCCACCAGTGAGACAAAGGATTTAGAAAGAAGGAGAGTGAGTGTGTTGAGAGAGGACGGGGTTAGTTTTGAATTGAATTTAAATTCTGGGCCCAAATGCAGGATGGCGTGATGTTATTCTTAATTTCTCATTTGCCGCCTTTCCTGCTCCTTCCCTCGGAAGTATTTGGGAATGAATAAGTAAGAAGCATTCCAGTGCGGTGGATTTGGATGATTCTGGAGAAAGTAAAAGTGAAAGAATCGAGAGAGTTTTTTTTTTAGTTTTTGTTCTTTGTCGGTGATCATGCAAATGAGAGTGGAGATGGAGAGGGTGTTGGGGGTCTGGAGAAAGGAAGAAATTCAAAGTGGGGTGCGAGGACTGTAATTGACTTTCTTTTAATTATTTCTAGACTTGCGGATTTATTCAGTTGAAGAAAAAAGGGGACCTGCATTAATTGTTTCTTTTTGGTGGGAAAGTGGAGTTTGGAGTCATTGTGGAGGCTGCATGGGATTAGTGAAGAAACAATCGAGGGAACTTTCTCTTTTCAATTTCCCAATCCCTTCCCTTCTCTTTTTATTCACGAAAGAGGCCTCTTACCTCAGCCAGCCTCCTGTTACGGAAGATCACAAACTTTTGAGCTCCGTGGTTTCAAACTCACAAATTGCGTTTCAAGGCAAACTCGGAGTGGCGGTGAAACTCCATGCAAATATGGTCTCGAGTTGTCGAACAACTTCTAAATATTTGTTTCAGCCGTGATTAATTTGCGGGGGAAAGGGGCTTTTGCATATTCAACTGTTTTAAGCATTTTGCATGACGCGCATAATACCCCTCTTTCATTTAAAGTTTGTTTACTTTCAGTAACTTTCAACTTTTTAGTATCAGTAATTTTTATTTATTGCCACTATTTTCAAATACTGGTGGTTAAGTTATGGTTTAGTAAATTTGCATTTGTCCGGCCGAAAATCTGTAACGTGAAAAAGAAAAGGATACACTTTGATCGACCCTGCTGGGTATCACTTTTTGCTGTGAAAGGGAATCTTGAAGTGTAAGAAGATCAGACTACTTCAGAATCGACTATAAAGCTTCCAGGAACTTTTCCTTTGACTTGTCTTTTTGAGTCAAATAAATCCACTTTCCCTTCCGAGTCAACAATAATCCAGTCAATTGTTTCTCAGTTTAAAAATCTAAACTTCACTCTTTTACTTGAGGCAAAAAGTGAAACTCAATACGCCTGCTCTCAGCTATTTTCAAAGGAGACGCATCTTATTGTAATTCTGTTTTGTCTAAACTTTCTCCACCTCCGCCTTGCCTCGAGTCAACAACCCAAATCAAAAGAGTGGAAGTCTCTCAACTGCAAACTCCTTTACTTTACTGCATTTTGATTTCATCGACAAAGTTTTTACTGTTTTAGGGAATTGACGACTAGAAATGAATTAAGCTAACAAATCATTTAAAAAAATAGCAAGATAAAAAAAGTAAAATTGTAGAAATTTGTGTAAAATATTATGTGTTAGAAGTGTGGAATATTTTGCTAAGGATCCGTCTTCAATCAGCTACTATGTACTAACTGTATTGCTAATTAACTATTTCGTGAAAAGTTGGATTTTCAATTCCAAAAGTTTGAATTTTTTTAAATTCAAAATTGGAAAGTTTTGATACTTTTGGACATAATTCTAAGGTTATGTTTATGTAGTGCAGTGTTGTTGGATATGGAGGTTGTTTAGTTATTTTGAATTGGAGATGGAAATGTTTGTTTGATGCTGGAAGCTCGCCTTGTTAGGGGATCTTCCCTGGAGGTTTTGTTTTTGGAGTGTGATCCCTGATCTGTTGGTAATTGGACTGTTTATGAAAAGAGGGGGAGAATAATGGAGGAGTGGAATGATGGATATGGAGAAAGTGGAACTGTGAAATGGATCCTGAGTCTGAAGTGCATCAGTTGGAGGGGCCTGGAGAATAAAATCAGAAGCGACATGATATGGAGATCCCAATTCATTTTTCACTTCGCTCTCTCCTTCGACGGCCAGGGAAAGAGGGAAGGAAAGCCTTGTTCTGGACTTTCTCTAGGATGGGAACTAGGCCGACCTTTTGCAGAGAGACGCACGATCAATACTCAAACGCACCTTTACACAAACATCAAAGTCTCAGAATTATAACGCTTTCACCACACACTCTTCACTTCCACTGCCAAGGGGAGCACCTAAAAACCACCTTCCGCATTTTGATTTTCGTTTGTCGTCTTATTCACATATTGTGTTGTTTCTTTTCATATTCATTTATATTTGTTTAATTAATCTTGCTTCAAATCTCATTTTTAGTTCATATTTTTCAACTCATTTCTCAAAGTTTCAGTTTGCAAGGTACTTGACTTCTAGCTTAGTGAGAATACGAAAATAATGTTTTGCTTAAGAAAATCAATTCTGAATCAACTGATACAAAATAAATAATCGTTTCGGTAATCTCTACATAAGTTGGTAATTACTTTAATCAAGCCAGATGCATAGGGTGAATATAAATGTTGCTTTTTAGTGATTGTAGCAGTTGGGAATATTATAAAGTTAGAGGTCTCAATGACTGTGCAGAAGAGATTTAAAAGAATGGTGAAAGTCTTGGTGGAATTTCTCGGGTAGGGAGTTTATGGTTGATGGGGCTGTTAGTGGCTGGTTGTTGGAATTTGTCTTATTGAAGGGTCTTATTTATTTGGGTGGGTGTGCCAAGAGGAGAAAGGAAAGTTGGTGTAGTTTGGACTCGGGACTGGACGCTCCTATGCAAGAATGACCATAATGACGACTATTGTTCATTTCTGACATTTACTGAAAATTTCCACAATTCAAAGTCTCCACTTGCCAAAAACTTTCTTCTTTTTACTTTCCCAACTTTTCCTACAATTGGAGGGAGAGCCGTCTCGAATTGGGGGTGTGCCAAGGTGGGGAAGGAGAAAGTGGCATTCGGACCCTTTTTCTTTCACGTGGCGCTGGAAGCGGTGGGCCGAGGGTTTTAATCCACCTATAACCTACCCACCGTGTAATTCCTCAGCAGAGGATTATCATGATTGGATCAGTGACGACGACCCATCATGTCCCGGTGGCCATTGGTTAGGTCATAAGATGGCGGAAGTGGCCCTATTCCCATGTCCACTCTCAATGGCCACTCTAATGGGGAAGGGGACTCAGGGGATCAAGTGCTGACAGGGCGAAATAGCCCAATTCCCCATAATCAATCCCAAGACAATCCAGCTCTCCAGAGCTTACTTCAAACACTTTCAATTCAATTTTATCGCTTTCATTTACATTTTACAAAATGAATTCGATGCTTGAGGGTGAGGAAGTAGTTCTAGGAAGACTAGGACCTGTATTAGCGTTCAATAAATAATTAAATAAGACTATTTCATAATGCTGTTGGTAAGTTGAGTTGGGCGAATAAATATCCTCCTAGCACTCATACGTGTTGTTGTGTATAACGTTTAGTTAAGTGCCATTGCAATTTCTTAGCATTTAGCATGTAACCTTGTTGGTAAGGACTGCTTCTTGATTGTAAATTAGAGATTTGAGAATGTCGAGATTGGAGTGTTTTTGATTTAGAGGTTGAGTTACCTGGATTTTGAGAGTGGGAATGAAGAGATACTTGACGTTGGGTGGATAGCGTGAATCCGCAACTGGGAAAGTGAAGCGGAAGAGGCATGTGGCTTGGCTGAAGGTGTTGAGTGGGGTGGGAGTCTTAACTTTGTGTCTTATGCTAATTGGAAGGAGGCTGATAATACTCAACATCTGTTGGCATTTCATTATTCACTTTCTCCACTTTCTTCAATAATGCTCCGATGAGCAGAGGCAGGAAGCAGTGGCTCACATCACTCAAACTTAGAAGCAGACACCCCTTGTTAAGCAAATGAATATTTGCCCATCTTTCCTAAAGAGCCAATTGGAGGCATTCGTCCAAAGACTCATCGCAAGGACGCTGGGCACTCTACCTTTCCCGCCTCCCCACCCAAGACCCCCCTTTATGGCCCTCATAAAGATCCTCGCTTTCTCCATGATCCTCAGTATAAAACAAATGCCAGTTTCCTCCTCCCAATGTCTACATTATGAGAGACTCATAAAAAGATGACATTTATGAGGCATTTCAACTTGAGGGGACTCTCAGTCCCGAATAACTCCGTCCACAACGCAAAACAACCGCATTCTCAAAATAACTAATTAATCCAACCAAAAGGTCTTCTCACAACAAAATATGGCTTTTCCAAATTTCTCTAGCCCAATTGTCACCTTTTTCCTTTAATTGATTTATTGATTTCTCGAGATTGATGGCAAGATTTAAAAGAAAATTGTGATATCAAATAGTTACTGCTCTTTGCTCGATTTAACTAGTCTTGAAGTATTATTTTTAGCAGTTTCCGGATTTAGTAACGTGATATTATTGAACAAGTTGCCAGATTGTTGACAGTCTGGCGGAAGTTTGTTCTGTTCATTCTACACAAGCTTTCGAATGAGTGAAGCCTTGTACATCCTCCACGTCAGCGATTCCACCTCTTGAGCGCGAGCGCTCAAACTCATAGACCGAGTGGCAATCGCTGCCTCCACGAACAATTTAAAAGAAAATTGTGATATAAAATAGTTACTGCTCTTTGCTCGATTTAAGCTTGAAGTATTATTTTTAGCAGTCTACGGATTTAGTAACGTGATATTATTGAACAAGTTGCCAGATTGTTGACAGTCTGGCGGAAGTTTGTTCTGTTCATTCTACACTAGCTTTCGAATGAGTGAAGCCTTGTACAAAGTTTTAAGGTAATTGATAATCAATTATAGTTTCTTGGAAGAGAAATTGTATTAATTTTAAACGAAATTTCGATTGTTCTTTGATTTATAAAGATTGCAACGATTTCCTGAAATTGGGCAAATCTGGAAATGTGCGATATTGCGGATTCATTGAAACGAAACGTTGAGAGTACTGTTGAGGGGCTGAAATGTGTGAGAATAGGGTGGGACATAGGCTGGAGTTGGGCTGTTGTGTGGGGGGACTTTAGTTGGTAACTTGGTTCCTTCCTGGCCACTTCTCGCTTTCTCTGCATTGTTGTCCTCAACGCCGACCCTCCCCCAAACACCTTCAATCCATTTCGAACTGAGTTTGGGCCACTTCCAGCATTTCTCCAGCATTAGAGCCACATTCCCACTTCCCCTATTCCTTGTGTTCTCCAGAGCCTTGTCGCTGTTGTGGGAATGCGCCGCCCCAGAAAAGAAAGGCAACAGAAACAGAGTGCTCCTCGCAACTTGGCTACCTCCTCCATTCCAGCCCCAAACACCACCGACAGAGGATCCAAGGGTGACTCAAGGGCCAAGGCCAAGGCTACCTCACCAACACGCTCACCATGTGGACCTTCCAAGGACCCCTCGAGGTAACCACTTTCTCCAATTATTCACATCCAATTGGTATGCAGGGCCAGAAGCCAATTTGCTCTTCCACTTAGGCCAAGATTAGAATAGGTCTTGATGAGGCCCATTTGGAGTCTTGTAGTGTAGTCCCACCCCCGCTCCCCAAACTTCCATCTCGGAATTAAAGTGGTTTCCGGTGGTCAGAGACCCCTTGGCTGGGCCTCAGATCCCTTCGAGGAAGAAGGGATTTTGAACATTTTCACCCTTATTTTGAAAAGTGTCACTTCAAAACAGGAAGCGCTTCCTGGGAACCCAAAGTCAGAGTATTTATTTTTAAAAGGGAGTTCTTCACTATTCAATTTTGTCAATGAGAATAAGATTACGAATATTCACTTATCTCTTTATTATGAAGACAAGATCAAATTCTATCTTTTCGACTAAGAGAAATTGGTTGGGTAATACCTCCGTAGTTACGTTTGGAATAGAGATTTGATAAATTCTTTTTAAATTAAAGAAAAATAAGAAAATTTGCATTTTGAAATTTGACGGGTCAGGGTGGGGCTTGGGAGTGTGTCCGCTATCCGAAGTAAATTGTGATTGAGTTTGAATGTGATTGTCCGGGGTAGAGTGTTATTGGTTTGATTCTTGGTCCGTTATTGGAGATGTCGTTAGGTCGTTTAGACGCTTCCTTAGGAATCCTCTGGGTTGTTAGTAGAGGAGTCTAATTTCCCACGAGTGCCGTGTCCTCTGTCCACCACCGCTTATGACACGTTCACAACTATTTCAAACCCTTCAGACATTGAGAGGACGACGATTGAAGGCCTGGAATGGATATTGACGCTCTTTGGAATTGTGCTGGAAGTTGTGGAGGGGAAGGTTCACCTTGTTCCACCCTTGGAAACTCACCCTCGCCTCGCCCTTGTTTATCCACTTTCTCCGCTTTCTCCCAACAAAACTCCAGTCACTTTCTACTCTTCGCCCCACAACAACATCACAGCAGACTTGGAGCCAAAGGAGGGAGAAAGCGGGGAAAGTTGGTATGAAGTTGGGCCATTTCTACTTTGACATCCCAGAGGTACGTCCCTGATTTACGCCTTGTTGACGCTCCAACTTCCTTTTCAAACTTTCATCTAGACTTAGGCATTGGGCTCTCGTTTGAAATTTTGGAGAGGGGCGCTGGACGGCGGTGGGTCACTATGCCCCACTTAAGTAATTGGCTCCTATGCTGGGAAGCAGGTAGATTGTTGAGAGGAGTTGTGGAAGGGATTGACGCAGGCGACGACTGCGGCTGTTGATTTGTCGTCATTGAGCATTGGGAGATGCTTCTTCGTCGTTGTTGGTTGTAGTGAGGGAGATGTGTCTAATTCTGGAATTGATTATTCTAAACTCCCTTGTTTATCTCCCAGCCTAGCTTCATTCCTAGCTTCATCTCTCGCTGTCTCGGCCGTTAGAATAAACAAGAGACCATTTGGTTTTGTTTACTCAATTTGACAGATGGTGAGCACTGCTCAGAGCAGCACAAACAGCACTCACTTCCTCACAGGCCCATTCCCCCCACAAAATTACATCAACAAACCCCCCTTTACCCTTCCCAAACTAAACAACCCAACAAACACACAACAGCCATCCACAAATATTACTCAAGCCAAAACCCTACTCTTCAGCTTTAGAAGTATATTTAAAAAATTTCCGCCCAGGCAGTGTCGTAGACGATGTTGTCTTCAGTACACTTATCTTATGATTTATGTTAAATTTAGCGTTAAGTGGATTTAAAAACAATAATTTAGCGTAAATTTATAATACTTTTTAAATCATCTAGCGATTTGATCTGTTGAGTTGTGACACTTTGAAATTTTTAGATTAGTGTAACTTAAGATTATGATCTACTGAAAGTATTGTGCAGTTAGCTGATGTAAGATACAAATGTCGGTTTTACATTGAAGTGAGTTGACGTAAATGACATAAGCATCTCTGCGCTAGAGATGAAATAATTGTTATGGAACAGAATATTTTGCTAGTAATGGGTCCTGATGCTGACGAAAAGTAGAATTAATACTTCCGAACTCAAAAAGTATTTTACTGGAAAAAAAATGCATGAAAGTATTTTATACAGAGTGTCACTTTAAGTTGCACGATGTGATCGTATACCGCTCTTCATTGAAACTGTGCAAAGCGTGACGCTATAGCTAATGACTGCAAAAAGATATGGTATAAAACTGATAAATCGTACTCTAACCTTATAAACGAATTCTCAGTTAGATTTTCAGCCGAAATGTATTTTTGCAAGAAGGAAGGTAGTGGAGAAAGTTGGTTGTTTTCCCCTTTGTCTGCCTCAGCTCCCCTCGGATGCAGATCGAATCCTCCAGCATCATTTTTTTTCTTTTTTTTCCTATAGTGTGCCTCCTTGATGCATATTTTGGTGTTGGCAAGTCATTAATCGTCCAAGTATTTTCATGAGCCTTCCCTTGTCACTTTCTTAGCCCAAATTCCCCCGTTCCTAGTTTCCGGAGGATGTTGCGTGGCTGTGAGGTGGCGGGAGATAGGATTTGGCAAGATGCTCCGAGTAAACGCCATTCAATCTCCTGTCCTAATCAATCCACCTTCCTTCCGCAGACACAACAATGCCTCAGAATCAATCACCTGTCTCCCAAGCCTCATTACCCCAAATCAATAGGAGTCAATAGGAAGATGGGACTGGAGGAGGTCGGGATTTAAAGTTGTTTCAACTCCTTCGGAATCCTTCCATTAGACTTCATTGATTCAGAGATGAGGAGCACTTAGGGCGGGGGGTGGGGGCAATTATTAGAGAAACAAAGGGAGTGGGAGTGTTATGGAGATGAGAGATTAGAAAGCTTTCTCCTTTTATTTACAATCCAAGATCAATGGATCTCAGGCCAAAGTGAGTCAATAACTTAAAAAACCTTTCTCCACTTTTCCAATTCTCACTCAGACGTCTTATCACGAGTGGAGAGAGGCGAATCATAAAATCCTTATCATCAAAATTTATAATCAGGCACACACCCCTCCGCACTTCCAAGGGCCTAGATAGGAAAACAAGAGGGACTCAAGCCAAGGCTTTCTACTCAAAACTAATTCAAATTCTTCCCATTTTAAATTCACCCCCTTTGAGCCCTTCTTACCATCACCGCCATTTTTTTTAAAATCTTATTTTTGCAGCAATACAAAACATTAACACGAAACATGTAAAATGCTATTTTTTTGCAGGTAAACCAGTAAGTAGTATTTAAAACAATAAAAGGAGACTAGCTTAATATCAGGCCTTCAATCCGAACCTGGAATAACTTCATCTTGGAAGTCTTAGCATTCAGGAAACTTTGCGCAATGGGAACGGTGAGTATCGTTAGTCTATTTTAAATTCACCCCCTTTGAGCCCTTCTTACCATCACCGCCATTTTTTTTTAAATCTTATTTTTGCAGCAATACAAAACATTAACACGAAACATGTAAAATGCTATTTTTTTGCAGGTAAACCAGTAAGTAGTATTTAAAAAAAATAAAAGCAGACTAGCTTAATATCAGGCCTTCAATCCGAACCTGGAATAACTTCATCTTGGAAGTCTTAGCATTCAGGAAACTTTGCGCAATGGGAACGGTGAGTATCGTTAGTCAAACTGCAGTTTAAGAATACATCAAAGAATTAGTACACATAGGAATTAATCTTAAATTATACCATTCTCGTACTAAGACGTTGTGTCATTAAGTTAATGTAAGCATTATAAGTTAAGTAATATAAGTTATATAGTTTATAAGTTAATATAAATATATTTAGTATATATAGAGTAGTATATTAAGTTTATTTGCAAGTGTAAACTTCTGGTTCTTCTGGTTGTGACTTTTTTGCACACATTTTTGCAACTTTATAATTAGAGCGAATCCAAAAACTGCTTCATTGTCACATACGTTAGGCGTAAATAAGTCTTGTATTAGTCGAAATTTGAGGTAAAATGTTTTATTGAATGGGAATGCGTCAAGTAATTGGTACGGTAAAGGGAGAATTTTGAAATTATGAGCCCCAAGGCGTAATTATCCCATCAAGTTGCATTGACGGGATTTATGCTTCCCATATCTAGAAGCACAGAAATCAGAATTAAAATTTATAATGCGCCGCCACGTGAATTAAATTCGCAATCATTGACATTTGAATAAATTTGTCAGGGAAGGAGCAGTTGTGAAGCGGTAACGTAACTGTTATTTGTTGCTATTTAGAGAAGTATTGTGGTAATGGAGATTGTTACTTTGTATGCACTTTGTAGAAGATGCGAATCCAGTTTTTTTTGTCAAATTTTGGCCTCATGAGGTTCATAATTGGATGTATGATGTGGAGAAAGCGAATTTTAGTGAGTGAGTGAGTAAAGTGGACTCTTCCGTGGGTTGTTTGTTTGGGGTGGGGTGGGGCTAGAGTAAACAAGGGTCGTGTATTCTATTGATTGATGTTGTTGTTGTTGTTGTCTTTCTCTGGAAAACAGACTTCTTTCCATTGCAAAGCAGAGTAGGGGATTCCAGTCACACTCTCGAGTCCTCGACGCCATCATTAAAGTGCGCAACGATAGCAATAATCTAAACAATAGACAACAATAAGGAACAAAACACTTTCAAATTTTGTTGCCTAAATTTTGGTCTTTGAATTGAGTTCTTTGATTGTGTTCCCGAGACTGAAGCCTTGTGAATCGAGTTTCACTGTTGTTGTTCTGGAGATTCTGTGAGCATCTTGGAGAAAGTGAGGGTGGCTTTGTAGTTGTTTTGGCCTGGAGAATGCACTTCTTTGCATTGCAACGGAATTCAAATGGTCCTTCTGCTACCCTGTATTTCCTCATGGGGTAGGTTCTGCATTCAATTTCTACTTTCTAGTATTTTTTGATCATACATGTATTTTGCTTTTAAAGTCAGCGAAATGATTGGTCTGTGCATGAGTCATCTCGAGGTCTGCAATAATTATTTGTAATTAATACATTGCACTGAATTGAACTTGGCTGGGTTATTGTGCCGACCAAGATACGAAGCATGTCTCCTTATTTAAGTAATTATTCAGTGTTATGCGCAAAGATGTTTTGGAGTTGTGATGGACATGGAGTTGAAAGTGAAAGTAATTAGCCTAGGGAAAGAGTAGGTATTCCCTGGAGAAAGCAACTTAAAGTCCAAAGTTCCCCTACTACTCTTGTACAGGCCCAGAGATAATAATCGTCTTAAAAGTGTTTCTCCATCTTAACGTACACCTCAAGAACCTTCCAACCCTGCATTTTATGTTCTCTTTACGGCACTGGATTTCAAAACAACAATTTACCCAAATTACGACCCTCAGAGATCAAGGATGAGAAGGAGCAAGACGGTCAGACAGACAATAATAAAAGCCTTGTCCTGAAAGTTACGTGTAGAAAAGAGAGATGTTGTGATTTTTGAAAAATATTTAGCCTCTTCCGAAGATTTGCATCTACTACAACTACTTGAACTACTACAATTTGAATTTCGGTAGTGATTTTGATAAGAGATTGAATTATTTATCAATAAGTGTAATTATCATAATCTATAATAATGTATTTGAAGTACATAATTAATTTAAGCTTTAATTGAGCATAAGGAAATTGAAATATAGTAAGAGCCCTTTACCAACATTTTAGGGGGATTTCGAAAGCTGTATTTGAATAAGTTTTGATCGTCAATTCCAGAGCATGAGTAGGTGATGTGTTAGGATGTTTCTCCAGCCAGGGTCCTGGAATTGGGGGCAGTGTGGCTTGGTTGATTGTGAGTGGGAGAGGTCTTGTTGACAATGAATTAGGAGGTTGTTGTTGATGGAGATGAGGGGAGGTAGGGTTTATTCTGAACAAAAGTATGGACTGCCAGAGACTCCCGAAAATATTGATTTCTGCCTCCTTTGTTTGTTTTATTGTTTGTTTATGTTTGTCAGCACTTTTCCCCTCGCTCTGCATTTACATTGAAAGTTGCTCTATTGATTTTAGAGAGAACGCTGTCACTCGCTCCCACTGACCGGCCACCATTCAAAATTAGTCAGACACAATGGGCCTGTCTGGAGAGTGAGAGCATTTAGGCAAATCCCGAGTTACTAGGGATTTGGGATCTTGTTTTCTGCCTCAAGACAGCCCAATCCACTTACGCTTCTTGTTTACAAAACCTCTCCTAACCCGCTACTCCAGCCTCGAACCCACTTCTAATGCATAAAAGCCCAAGGATGAGGCACTTCGCAACATGGTAACAGATACTTCATAAAGTGACTCAATGCATCAAATTCTCCACCTCTTCTCTACCTTCAATCCAACACAACTTGATGCAGATTCAAATTACCTGCATCTAAAGATTTAAACGCACACTTTAAGGAGACGGATTATTGGGCATAATTCTTCAACAATACGATTTCTTATAGTTGAAGAGAGTTTTAAGGAGGTTGTAGCCGAAAGGTTGAAGGATCCGTCTTAAACTTTTGTTGTAATGTGTTTGGGGCAATGAGAGATTAATTAGAGGAAGTTGTAAGTTTGAAGAGGAGCCTAATGGCTGTATGATGGAAGGAGGCTGCTGTATGTGCCCAGATTGTTTTTTGGAAGAGAGGATTAAGGAGGGAAAGTTGAAAGGAAGGAAGTGGTGTGTCTTAATGATCACTCGTCTCTCATTAGCATCTCCTTCCAAGTTGTCTCCGTCACTTCCTGGACGCAACTTATTTTCCACCTGGGAAGTTGGAAGAGGTCTTGATTGGAGTGGCCACCACATAGCTCGGAAAATGCTTTCTCCTAACGAACTTATTTTTGCTAATGAATGGGGATTAGGAAGGAGCGACTGCCGAGGTTGTTGCTTAGGAAGAGACGGTGGCTGAGGTCCGTGGTTTCCAATGTCAACGGGAGGGGAAGCGGGATAATGCGATGAGGCATGCTAATAAATCCAGTGGCGGGTGAAAACTGTTTTGTTGTGAAATGCCTTAACGAAGAGCCTCCTTCTTCCGCCACTTCCGCTTTCTCCGGAGAAAGCGGCAAAATTGCCCTTTTCTCCTTTATTTTACAACTTCAGTGAAGGGGCTCCCATTCTCCTTTCTTACGACCTTTTCTAATTGTTTCCAGGATGGAATGATGGACTCGGATGCGGAGTGTGGTGGAGCCATCAACTTGTCCCAACGTCCCTCCGCTGCAAATTCACCTGCTGACAGTTGCTACGACTACGACGACAATGACCAGGTAAGCAATCTTTTTTTTTCCTCCTTGATTAGCAATCCTTGGCGGACTGGATCTTATTTCATTCCAAATGCATTGCACAAATCGTCGCTAAATTATTATTCGGAATAGCTCAATTACTTGGCGTTTTTTTTTAATTGGCCAAATAACAAAAAAAGTAACAACTGTCATTCATTTATTTTAACTTGTTTCAAATCAGCAAATTTTATTGAATACAAGTGTACTCAATTAAAACCTTGTATTTCGCATATTAGTTACTACTTGCCAAATATTCAGAGCTACTGAAACACTCGTCACAAGTCAACTATAATTTGAACCCGTAACAAGAGTGGCGGCTTTAGTTTAATAATGAATGACGTCAAAGAACAAGTTGAGTATTTATGCAACTAACATGGGGAACGGGATTCGTGTTGAGGTTACCTAAACAAAAAGTATGCTTGCTCCTTAAGTATGAAGTTTTCAAATTGGTGAGAATGGTGAGTGAAGTGAAAGTGGTATTTTGGAAAGTTCTGATGAAGGGAACTATTTTTCTAAACATAACTACGGGTGTGATAATTGGAAGTAATTTGGAGTTGAGCCATTTAGCTGGGGCGGCTTTTGAGTGTGAGTTAAATTGGAGTGAGCTCTGCCTATGGAATCGTAATGTGTTCATAGTGAGTGACTCTTCACCTCCTAAGTGACACTTGGCCTGTCAGAAGGTAGACAAAAGTTGGATCTTAAGTTGGAGGCGAGGGCTGTTTTGGTGGGTTAATGAGAAGAAAGTCCCCTCCACCATCTCCCAAAGTTATAATTAGAACTCAGGCCCAATTTTTCATCTTTTGTTCCCAAGGTGGGATGATGCCTTTTAATTAATGGGGAGGAGACAAATGGAGGGCAGAATGGAATTAATTCCAAAGTCACAATCCTCTTTTCTCCTTATTCTTTCCCCTTTCACTCACGGCTCTTCTAATAGCCACAACTAATGCCTTTCACAAACTTCTAAACTCCCACATTTCTCACTTTTCTTGCCCAACTCCGAATGGAGTTGAAAAGTCTCCCTTGGCAATAGGAATTTATTTGGAATGGAAGGGGTGACAGGCACAGGGACAAACAACCCTTTTTCTACAAAAGAAAAGTCGCAGTGACGCGAGGCCAGAGGTCAACCTCCATAGAAATCACACAAACTTTTATTTTGGAGAAAGTTTCTATTTTTTAGTTCCTGTTATTAGGGGAGGGGCGATTTCTGTTGGGATTTCAATACGGCAGTTCCACTCGACCATGCTAATTAAGTTATTATTCTTTTTTCGTCAGTGGGAAAGCTCAATGTGGCCTCAATTCTAACTCAAATTCACTTTTACCAACTAATTCAATTCTCGATTTTTTTTTTCACCAAACTTTCAACTACTACATTTTGAGCTGAAGTTTACCTCCTGCTTTTATAAATTTCGCTCTATGTAATCCATTGAAAAGACCAATTCCTATTCAGATCAGTTTTGAATTTTAGCCAGAATTTTAGCGATTTTTGAGTATTGGAGAATTGTCAAACCATTTGAGCTTATTCAAGTTTTAGAGTGAGGTGGAGTGTGGGATGCTGGATAAAGTGGGGGAAATGTGGCTGGGATATAATTGTGGTGGTTTTGGAAGGTTGTGTTGTAATTGCAGGGGCCTAGTCGTTCTTTCAATTGAATTTGGAGCCGGGAGTTTTGTTTAGATTGCATCCTCTCCTGGGCTGTGGAAAGAAAACAGTTCTTGTTTATTTTTGGGCTGGAATGGCCTTTCCTCGTCGCTTCCTTCCTTGTTTGGCTTCCATAAACAAAAGCGGGACTGGAATTGGTATGGCTGGGGATTAGCTCTACTCTTGTTATTGTTTCACTTTGTTGTTGTTTGGGGAGGGGGTTGTTGTCCCATCCCCACCAAACACTTTCTCTTTCCAACGCAAAATGAACAAAACATCCACTCACCATCCCTCCACAATAATACAAGGCGCCAGCTATACAGGGAAATACACATATCAGATCCCTACTTATAAGCAAATGGCCAAGAGACAGGTCCCCCTCTACTTCCCCTTCTAGTTTTGATATTGAGACAACAGGCGAAAATTAAACTCCTAAAGATTCAAACAAGATTCTAAAAAAAAATCTAGCACTCTTCCGTTCATACATGCAATAAGCCTAGCGTTGCTCAAATTGCAAATTTTCGAGTCAACTCCTCTTTCAAAGCAAAAAAAAATTGCTTCACTTCTAATTAACAGAAACAAAATAACAACTTGTGAAGATTTTACACATTCTTTTCTTTTAGTATTCTGATGAAATTTATCTCCTTATTCTTGGCAATGTAAAGTATTGTTTGAAAATCGAATTGGGGAAAGGAAGAGAATGCATTGTATATTTGGGAGAGGGGTTTGAGTGGACGATGGTGTGAAGAGAAAGTAATATTTTGTTGGTGAAGAGGAATGGGTTTCGATTGGGAATCCATGTGCCGCCACAATTTATTGGAGGAGTCTAATGACCTGTCTTGGACTTGCTCAAAAATATTGGCATCATTAAAAAGTAAAAGAAGGGAAGGGAGAAAGTTGGAAGATAACAAAAAATGAAAAGTCGACTAGAAACGGCCTGTCTCGTTTGACTGCCTTCCGTAGATAATTAAAAGAGATGGGATTTTAAACCCAAAATTGCAAACACATCAAACCCATCCTCATCTAACTTTTTATTTCCCGAGTTCTTTTGACTGTGAAGTCGGGTGGTAGTTTCCAATAATTATGCTTTTTAAATTTGGGAATTAATAGGGGACACGACAGCAACTTTATTTTGGGTAGAATGGAGTAGACGGAGAAAGTTGGAGAAAGTAGCAAACCTCCTAATTCTCGCCTACTTTCTCCCTGCCGCAAGAAAGTTATGGCACAAGGAAAGTTGAGGAGGCTGCATCTCAATTTATTATTCTGGAGAGTATACCATAAAAATTATCATTTGAAAAAGAAGGTGGAGTGGAAATGGGAGAGATAGCTTCGACCGGATTTTTATAGGGAGATTTGAGTATATCGGCCTAGGAGAAAGGGACGGGGACGCAGGGCTCTAAAATGAATTTAATTTCTAGGGGACTAAAACACTGAGAGTTCACTTTTCGCATCACCGACCAACAGTGGAGTCGGACCACCAAAAGTCGGAGCTATCTTTCCCTAGAAAAAAGCCGCCTCAGATAAAAAAAAAAAGCGCCGAGATGCAGATTTTGGACGACTATTTTTCCTCTTCCTTTCCTTCTTTGAGCTTGACTGACTTTCACCTGCTCCTCCGCATATTTTTTTAAATGGCGCAGACCTCTCCTCTCCTTTACATTTTCCCCTTTCCCCAAGTTCCCCTTTTGTTTAAAGAGGACGGTTGGTGGGGAGGGGGAATGTGAGCGGGGATACCTTTTCGTGTCAATTTGGAATGAAAGTGTGAGGCTGATTTTGATTTTAGTATGCTCCGCCATCCACTTTCCCTTCCATCGCCTCCCAGTCTGATTCTCATTGAAATTAGGAGGAAGAGACTCCAATAACTTTCTCCTTTCTCCTCATATTTACTTTCTCAACCTTTTTCCACTTTCTCCGCACTCTCCCTTTTGATTGCTCGCAAGAGCCTGCATATTTTTCCACCACTTTCAAGTCTTGAGAAGGATGCAATTAAGTGTGGATTGTTTACCTTACGTGAGGCTACATCTCCCAGTGGCGGAGGACGGGGAAAGCGGGAGTTGGTCGTTAGGGGGATTAGGAGGTGTGTAATGTGGTTAGATGGGCAGGAGGCAATTAGGACGAGTGAACCCGCGTCCTCATTGTTTGCCTCCCAAATGACATTGCCACCAGGGTGCTTATTAGCAATAATAATAATAATAGTAGGGGATGCAATTAATTAACAAAGTCTCATCCGCCTCACCGGTGGTGACCAGGGTGACTTCTTCCTTAATGACCCGATCACGCTCTGGCAGTTGGCAATTCCTCCAATTAGACAGGGTCGGAATGGCTCCACTAATCAATTGATCTTAGAAACCCACACGACCCACCTCATTCCCTAATTGACTCCCACCTCACCTTCACACAACCACGCGCTTTCTACGTAAAAATTATTTGGGTAGCAGCCAAAGGAAATTCAAAGCACCGCAAATACCCCAAGCCGCCATTTCACGTCGTTTTCAAATAATGGGTATTATATTCTGTTGAGCGGTTTAAGGATAAGCAAAAAAATGATTGCGATTGAGGATACAGTTTTCATAATTTCAGAAATGTTATTGCTCGAAGTGAGTAATGTTTATTTATGTCTTAAACATTTAGTTTAGGATGGTTAGGCTTCAAAAGTAGAAAAACTAAGCTTACATTGCACCAAATTACCCTCCAGCATTCTACTAATTTTGGGCTAGATAGGCAGGACTGCCCAGAAGTAGAATGTATTGTTGCACATTAGGAATTATAAAAGTATTTTGGGATAAAATGTTAAGCCTTCAGTTAAGCAGTATAAGTTTGATGTTGCGAAAGTGGCTGAAAGAGTAAGTAAGGTGTTTTGTGGGTACATTTTAAAGTGGGAGGCTTTGGCTTCCTTTGGTGGTAGAGGGAGAGTGTATTTTTGGAAACCGCCTTTTGTCTGTTTGCGTCCTATCTGGGCCTTGAAGTGGAGAGTGGAGAGAGGCCCTTGTCCAGATAGTGTCACCACAAAGGCCGAGATTAATGAGTCCAATCCAATACCACCATATACACACTTAAGCTTCAAATCCCCAATTCAACCCAAAGCGGAAAGAAAGTTTTTCAGGATCACATTACAATCACCCATTTCTATTTCCATCCATTCCAATGGTGAGGCACAGGCCATGAAACTCCTGCAATTTCACCTGAAAGTTTGAGGAGCAATTAGCTTTAATGTTACCTTGCTTCTCCAATTCAAGGAAAGGGAGTTTCTTGGTTGGAAGTTGACTAATGACGACTGTAATCGGAAGTAGACCAGAGGGACGAATCCACTCAAGGACTTTCACTATCAAATCATTCTCCCCATTCCACGCTTGCAACCGTCAAAAGACTGAGGAAAGTCTGTGAAAAAGTTCTTATTCATCGCATCTCAGCTTTCTCTTCACATTTTGCGATTCTGCCTACAAATGCGTTAATATTGGTATTATCTGCTAAATTGTTCTTCTAAAGATTGAACAGTGATTTGCAAGAAAAAGATGCATTTGAGAAGATTGTTTCCACTTTCTCTTTTTGCTTTCACTCTAAGTTTTGGAGGAGATATTATTGCATTTTGAGGTTTTGATAAAAGTGGAGAAAGTTGATGGATATGAGTTGGCGTGTTGAGTGTAATTTGTGGGCGTTAAGAGAGGGATGGTGTGGCGGAAGAGAGAGAAATTGTTGGCTCCTTTGTCGCTTTCTTTGGGGGGTATGGGTGCGGTGATTGTGAGGGGGGTAGTATTGGATGGTATTTTTTAGTATTAAGAGACTGCTGAGTCTGCACCCTCCTTCGCCAAATGCCCGCTTTCCCCATCTAATGGTCCACTCTGGCTGAGAAGTGTTTTGTGAAGAAAGGCCGCTGGGCTCCCTTTCCTTCCTTTCCATATTATTCAGAGGCCATTAAAAAGTGGTCCTGTCCAGCATCTGCATTCCATCTGTCGCCCTCCACTTTCTCCCACTTTCTCCTCCATTCCTCATGATTTAGACCCTCCCGCCTCTTGTGCGAGAGTGGGCCAATAACCCATAAAGTCGGATCTCGTGGAATTGCATTAAGGTAAGGGATGTTAATAAGGTGACAGGCGGAGAAAGGAGGACGTCTGCCCTCACTTTCTCCCAATAACATAAATCACCACCCTCCGAATGTCCGTCTGCGATAGGACACGCATTATGCACCCAGTCCAAACCATCTCCAGTCGTCTCCGAGATGGCTATCCAGGAAATTGCTTCCAGCCACCTTCTCCTTCCTGGAGAAAGTGCTGGAGAAAGGGGTGGGAAGTGTAATTAGTTGGATAGAGTGACTGGAAGGGCCTCGAGTAGCCCACTGGAAGAAAGTGTGGTTGTGAATTTTAAGTTAGAAAGCGAAGATAGTGCATGGGAGATCCCAGTTCTCATTATTGAGAGTTCCTGGGCCGTTAACGGGAAGTAAATGAGAGGGAAGGGTGAGTTGAGTTGCCTTGGAATGGGACTCGGGGGATCGCTTCTCTCTCCCGCTGCCCTCTTATCCCAATGTCAATTAACCTCACAGCGCACTTTCACCTTAACTCTCAATATCAAAGACCTTTTGACCTTACATCAAGCCAACAACAACAATTTTACAAACAACCTTCCTTTTATTTTTAACAGCTTTAATAGAAACTGGCAAAAACTTGGATTTTTTTTTCAATTTTTTGGTTTTGGGGCTCATCTAGGGATCTCCGGTATTAGGGTGAAGCTCGTTTTGTTTTTTGAAGTGCTTTTGTTGTTTTTTGAAGATGGATGATGGTTTTTGAAGAAATTCATTAAAATTTGGAACTATTCGATTAGTAGAAAGAGGATTTTTTTTTTATATTTTGTAAATAGTTAAACTAAAGTTTATGTTGAG
>VYYI01000119.1:0-49513 GCA_021029175.1 Bilobella aurantiaca | reverse complement strand
ATACCACAGTCAGGTTTCAAATTTATTTCAATTAACGAAAAATAGTATCGAGAGGATCATTTAATTTTCGGCAATCGTTGCATGTTGCATCTTGCATTGATGTTGAAACGATTCGTTTATGATAGGTTTTCTTCGCAAAAGCATGTTTGCATAAGCAACAGAGCTTGAAGGGTGGAATTATTATAAAGATGCGTGAGGAAAGGAACTTTCCCAACAGACGCAATTAATTATTGCCATTGAAATATTTCCATATTAAAATTAGTTATTGCAAATATGACCGAGTTACGTGTGTTTACGCAGGTAACCTGAGGGTGATCTTTTGTCAATCAACATAGATCTGTCAATTATTGCGTCCAAAGACTAGAGTAATGAAATGAGCAAGTGGCCTTGTCCACGACAGGTGAGACAATTGGGAAACAATCAATTGATTGAATAATACCGTGTCATCACGTGTCCCCGACATGTGACACGCCTTGTTACATATCGGCAGAGGTGGATGCTCATTGAACTTAACCTTGTATTGAACGAAAGTGCTAGCTTTTTCTTTTCTAAAAATAAAATAAAAAAGCAATTGTATATTGTATCCTATTATTTAAACAAGTATAAAATTGGACGCGTAAGAATTGCTTTAGCAGGTTGTCACATCTGGAGTGGAGAGCTAACACTACGCAGAATTTTTATGCAAATACATAGATTATTTACGAAAAAAGTATTATAAAGCTTCACCAACAATAATAATTATAGTAATTACCTAATAATGCAATGTAATTCAATTAATACTGTAATTATCCTACCAACATTTATCTTGCTGAGGCTATATAGGTACTGTTTAAGTCCTAAAATTGTCAAAAAACGATTTTAAATGTTATTGAAGGCGGTACGGTATCTAGAGCGTCACACTTCACACACTCACTTTGTTTAAATGGCAACATTATTATTATTTTTTAAGATGAGAATTGAAATGAAAGGTAAATCTAGTAAGATGTCTGAACAAAAATTTAGTGAAATTAATTGAAGACTATGAAACGGTTTTGAAGATAATTTTAAAATTTAGAATTTAATTTTAAAATAATTTAGAAGTAATTAACATTAATTGCAACACTACTGAAAAAAGTCAAGTTCTTATTGGTTTCCTAAAATTTTTTAAATAAGCCACTGACAATGACAACTAGTCAAGATTATCAACAGTTCAAATTTTTAACTTGAATTAGTTTAAGCTCCCACATATTTTAAAATTATATTAAATCTAGTAAATTGGAAATGGTGCCTATAACGCTCAAATAATTACGGCTAATTCCTCCAACACTTCATGTCATTTAAAATAATTTGAAAAGAAAATCTTTAAAATATGAAGCGTTGTTATACCTCACAAGCCCCATCTCCCGAATTTAATGCATCAACTTACTTATGAATTAAGATACTTCAAAGAAAAGGAGACGCTTGAAGCTGCAAAGTTAAGTTAGTATAGCGTAATTAATTATTAATTAAGTCATACTTTGGTACTAACAATTGAATTTTTGATCTTTTTTAAACTTGAAGTAAATCTTTTGTAAGTAATCATAAGAAAATAAAAAATATTCTTCACAATGTAAATTTTTTTTAAACAGTTTTTCGCAACATTCCAAAATTATAGGACGCATGTTCGTCCTATAATTGTGAATTAGGAAGAATTTATGTGGACCCAGTGCAGCAAGGGTTGTAAATGTTGCAAAATCCCAAACTGGAATCGTCCAGTTCGCATATTTGCATTGTTTGACCTTTGACACTTACATTATGCAATCTTGCAAACTGTGTTCAATACTTATGCTGAACTACTGCTGGAAATTTAGTTCTGAAGGTTTGCTTCGTATCATAAACTTGCTATATTTGAGGGGAGAATGCTAATTTTTAATTAAAGGTTAACTACGTTAAATTGCATTTACATATTGCAATTGTCTTGAACTTTAGGGTTGTATTGCAGATAATGAAATTATTCACATTAACGAAAAATTTAGAATTGAGGATAAGTAACATAAGTTGTGATTGTGAAAGATGAGTATCTAAAGTAAGTACCACAAGTAAGATATTTGGATAATATCTTGTGCATTCCTTGGGAATGATTGGGGTGGTCACCAAGCACTTTAATCATGCTCAACTTGAGTTAAGTGCTTATTATTTTTACATAATTGTAAATTGTGATTGACATTGAGGTGTAGAGGGCTATCCCACTCTGTAGCAAGGGAGCCAAGAATGTAATTCTCTTGGGTTGGAATTTGAGAAAGAATGATCCTGCAGAGATACATTAAATTATGGCGGCCCACTCATCACTACTCATAGAAGTAGCCAAACAAACCATGTTTGAACAAAAAATTGTAAAAGAAGTCAATATGCCTTTTAGTTAACGTTGAAACACCCAAGATTTAACAAAAATTATTGATTCGATTCTCTTTCAATCAGTATTTGCCATTTCATTTTGCCTTTATGTAGAATCTTCTCTGTGCTTGCGCATTTCTTTTGTACCATTCTTTGCTTATTTTTTGGAAAAAATTAAACATTTCTCGTTCTTAAATATTAAGCTATTTAAAATTTCATTTCAAGAGCCAAATAGAGTGCACTCCGGTTATAATAAATCTGAAGGGGTACACCAAAACCGTTTACTGTACCCGAAGTTTACTACAGCCAAATAGTATATAAATGGAATGAAATGCTTCTTTAGGCAAATAAATAGACTGCTCATTAAGATAATTGACTGTATTTAAGGTCTCGCGGGTTCGACATCGGTGATTATTTTCTGCTTGATATTCTGAACTGCTTGCATAAGAATTTCAGCTTACCAAAAGTGCAAGTGGTTCACAAACATTTCCTGAAACAGTTTGTGATTTGATTTTGAAAAAAAAAACATAATGGACAAGAGTTTGATTAGAGCTAAATTGAAATAAATTTCCCTAATTGAGTTCGAATATAATTTTCAACTTCTTATTTTTGAGAATTAAGCTAATTGCAGCATGTGATATGCAGTTACGGTTAGAAATGCCTTTCCTCGACCTCTCTGCAGCGACATCCTGCTTATGGTTTAGCCTCAAACTTGTAAACTTACGTAATTAATTTATTGCAATTCGATGGTCCAAACAGATTAAAGGAATAAAAACAGAATCCGTATTTTTCTTTTGAATGCGTTTTCTCCCAAAAACTGATTATTCAGTAATAAGCGGGTAACATTTCCAAAGTTTGACATAAAATTGGTTCACAATATTCTAGGTTTCACTTTATGCGGGTTTACTATATCCATATGATTTGTATGCAAACTCCCATAAGCGTGGCGGGGACCTACCCAAGTAGTTCAGTGTAACGGAGGTGTTACTATATGAGAGGTCACAATAACCGAAGTACACTGTACACATCAAAAATAGAGATAAAAGCATAAAGAATGGACTAGCGTTTGTCCTTGGTTTGGAACATGGAGCAGCCCTTGAGGGTTTGCATTGCTAAAAATGAAAGTTCCATAAAAAAGATGGACGATGGGCTCGTTAGGCTAGCAAATAAATGTGTATTGCTATTAGAGAGTTGTTTGTGGGCCGCCAGAGTGGGCTATAGAGTATTAATTTGAGTAGGGTTGAGAAGGGAGGGCCGAATTCCTGAGTGTGGAATGTGTGATGGCGTGCGTACTTTCTGTTTGTTTTCTACACAAATTCCAAGTCAGTAGACTCAAGCAGGGAGAGGGAACGGGACACATTGGCCCTACATACCCGCTCTCCTACACTAATTAATCAACATTTACATTAATTAAATACATACTCACACATATTACCCCTCTCTCGGACACTACTATGAGGCTGGAGAGAAGCAGTTGTCAGAGGAGTGTCCAGCGATACTGTGGACCATGACTGCCAGTGCCCTCCAAGACTTGGTGTCAGTGTCAGTGCCAGGCTAGAAGGGTGCATGTGTCAATTGGAGTGGTAGAGTGAAGATGCCCAAAGGTCGGGTCAAGGGTCCTGGTGAAATGCCTCTTCCGGCCGGTTGGGACATGGCACGGGACTTTGATGGAAAGTTCTACTTCATTGACCACAATAGTCATCAAACTACGTGGATTGATCCAAGGGATAGGTGCGTTGATTTTTGAATTAATTGATTATTAATAAGAGGATGTTAAGCGAGTGGGGGAGGCTTAAACGATCGGACTAACCTAATATAATGTTAAGGGTTGATCACTGATAGCAGCGAAGACGAAGATGCGAAGCTTATTGTTGGCATCTCTGCATCTGTCAATAAATAACCATGTTGTATGTAATTAGTAAATTATGTGCTGATTCACGATAATTACAGTTTCATTGTCACACACGCTGAGTTGACCTTTCACAAATTCGTGAAAAATTCATATAAGCATTAAACATGTGCAGTTGATGTTGGTCGAGCGTAACAGGAAACGTTAAACATTATCGTATAAAATATATTATTGTTTTTGTTTTACATGAGATTAGATTGTTACACGCTACATTGTTTAATGACGATGATGAAAAACAATATTTGTTAAACAACAATTTAAAACGTTTATGAAGTATTTAAAGCAGGCATCGAATTTAATGCAAAATGAATGAAAATATTCATTTACCATTTACATACTTGACAGGTACACCCAATAATACTCGAATACTCTTTTGAAAAATAAATAAATGATCGATATAAGTTTAGATTCAATTTTGTCTTTTGTCTATCGTAAATTGATATGTCATGAGATGGGTTGGGCATCTTTGAAGTGGAAGCGTGACATTCAAGAGAGCTGAAGAATTTGCTGATTCGTCGATTGCTGGATCATGATGCTCTCGGTCATTTTTTCGGGTCATGAAGCTCGTTAGCAATTAATCAGTACAATACGCAGTAAACCGATAAGTTTTTTCAAGTATTCAAAACACAACCCATCTGTACTTAAACGGGCTTAATTTCAATACTAGCACTTCTTTTTTGCACTTCTAGCAGAACTTTTTTGTTTTTTACTCTGGCCCTATTTCTAAATTCCGTCATCAAACTGTCAATTGTCGGTCACCATTTTCGGTTAAATATCGAAATTCATGCATTTTTTCGGTCAGGTTCCTTAAATACAAATACAGCCCTCTCAATTCAGTCTGAATTTTACTTTTGCTATTTTTTTTTCACAACAACCCTGCTCAATCTAATTAAGGTTTCCTTTTTTGTTCGTAATACATGATACTATCGACAACTAATTAATCTCGGTTAATTATTCATATTCACCTTTGACATCTTAAAACTGTAGGCTTGGACAAGAGTGCTGTGTCTAGCATTATTCAAGTTCGGCTTCGTCAATGTTAACGTCAACTCCCAGTTGAATTGTTCCCTTAAATATTTCTTGAATTCAAACTATTTTTTATTTGAATTTTTTTAAGAAGTTAACTACTCTGACTCTGATACGTTTTGAAACAGGACAGATCTGGAGATACTGACAGATTGATGATATTTGATGTTCAAAGTGTCGGTTTGAAAATTTTGAAAATGTGCGTCCTGCTCTGCACATACAATCGACGAAGGCAACTTTTATTGGTGGGGTGAGGGTTGTAAAAAAACAGGCTGAGTCAAGGTGGGGAGGGGTACTTACTGAAGACCTTCGTCATAAGATTGTAATGTGTAAAAAGGGTTACCTTGCCCCAACATCATTTTCCAACGAGAAGGAATTATTATTCCGTTGCCTCTGGACATTTGAAAATTGGCTGCTTGACTACTGGTCTTACGCAGAGGCCGAAGAAGGGGTCTATTGTAATGTTTATCAATTTTTATGCATTTGAGAGATGCGGAAGGGCCCATACGCGTGCGTACCGTAAAAAAAAATGAAGATGATTTTGGGCAACTTCGAAGATGCAATATTTGTATTTTCAGAAATCATGGGAAGGGTATACGCCACTGTAGGGTAGCCACTCTACGCTACGGCTAAAAAAATGGTTCAAAGAAGAGGGATTCTGACTTCGGCATGGCTAAATTTTTGTTTTTTTAAACTAAACTGAAATTTACCTACCTGAACAATGTACTAGAGCTCTGGATCTTGAGTAATGTGCTAAAAGCCATTACTGAGGGTTGTTTGAAACACATCTTGTGCATCCTGCCCTAAGAATCTCATGAAATGTGTGACTTGTGCTTAACTTGATTTTGATAAGGAATGTTTTAATCTGTTTCAGACTGACGAAACCAGCCACATTTGCGGATTGCGTGGGAAATGAACTGCCGATTGGATGGGAACAGGCCTATGACCCTCTCATTGGTCCCTACTACATTGACCACAACAATCGTAAGTTAAGACAGTGAAGATGCTGTAGCTCATTTCAATTTGCCTGCCTACTCCTTAACATCTTACGTGCCTCTTGCTGGGGAGTAACAATACCTCTGGAATGCCGTTCCCTATCATCTGATTGAGACCTACGCCTAGGAATTTAGTGGCCACTTTTGGCCAAGTCCAGCCTGCAGAGAGACAGCACAGCGGAGATAAATAATGATCTGATCTGGAATTCGCCCATCCCCCTTCCGTAGCTCGCTGATCTACTACCACTACACCCTACACCTTATTCAAAAGTTATTGGACAATTTACATGCGTTCGTTCTTAAATGGCTGTAAAAGTTGAAAACTCTCTACAAGAAGTCGTTCCGATTATTTTCGTCTAATTTAAAGACTTGGAGGAGACACTCGAGGAGAAATGGAAGAATGAAACTTTATTGACATTTCTGGTGACTTTCCTAAAGGCGAATATGGAAGCAGTGATTTTTTAATTATAATTTTGTATGTAGAAATATAATGCAGTTTGCAACCTTCTCTCTCTCTCCCTACAGCATCCATTCTGTATTGTAGTTACCTTGAATTTTGATTCAATGTTGTTAGGAGCAACTAAGAGATTATATCGTCTTTTTTCCTTATGCAACGTGCCTTAATCCCACTTAATCGCCATCAGAAAGAGCTCTGGGTCGTTCGCATTATTGCTGTCAATATAAAATCTCGAACAAAACGAGTTTTCTAATGTTCATCAAAGAGCGTTGGAATTTAGTCCAATTATGGGGAGAGGAAACTTGGACCAACGTTCATCAACACTAGGGAAGGATAATTGGGGAAATCAAAATGAGATGGAAGGAATGGATGACTGACTATTACTTGAATTAAATTAATGCTCTTCTGATCAATTACTGGTTTTAATCATTAATGCAAAGTGTTTAATACTCAGAAAACAAAAGGAAGTTAATGGAATTTTACTCCAAAGCGTAGAATTTTTTTTGAAACTTTCACCTAGGCCAGGCCCTTCCTCTTCCTAGTCCTAAAAGGACTTCAGAGTCACATTTTTTTTTATTGAAAAAGCTACGTGTTGGGTTTTGCTTTTTAGTTTAGTAGACTATTTACATAATCTTAAAAAATAATTAGCATAAATAGATTTATTTATTTTTCAGAGAGAACCCAAATTGAAGATCCGCATCAGAGTTGGCGAGCCTATCAAGAGGCCATGCTCCGAGACTACCTCAACACTGCCTCTGAAGAATTACAAGTAAGTGATTCTGGTGTTACTTAAGATTTATGCATTTGTGAATAATTCACTAAACAAAAAGATCCATTAGCCGAATAATTTCTTTTTATGAAATGTCAAATCTTACTAAAATTATTTTAGAGAATCCGCTATGACACATCATCATCTCCATCATCGACAACTTTCTTTAGATTTCGTATAATTTACTTCAGGCTTCGGCGGCAGCGGCACTCGAGGAGATGCCCTGAAGTTGAGTGTTTATAAGGAATTTGGCAACTTGGTTTGTATAGTTACCTCAGAAGCCCAGGCGAGATTTGCATAAAAAGGCGAAGTTGTAGTTGCGTGGGTTGGAGGGCCCGAGTAGTTAAAAAATGCAGGTAGTAAAAGATCACATTCCAATCCCACTGACTACCAGGTCCACGTGCCGAGGAAGGGAGAGATGAAGTGGAGGCAGGGATTTTAGGAGTTAGAACGCTCAATTTTCAAAGAAGCATCATTTGGAGGAATTATTATGAATTTGAAATCCCTTTTCTTTTCACACGTCCTTGATCGAAATGCTCTGACCTCTGAAGGAGGTTAGTGGCTAATAGGAATTGTATATTTTGTAGGGCTCGACTGCCTGTTCTATAGCTATACTTCTTGAAATGTTGAGAAGCATTCCAATGGGAAGAAATGAGCCAAGGAATGCTCTGGTATTTCCTCTCCATCTGCTGTCTTCACGTCACTTGCCTCACATTCCGATCTCCAATCATTCCTCATCCTCACATTCAGGTTTCAGTGATCGAGAGATGTCCATGGGCTTACATATTAGTTATAGTCTAGGTTAAGTAAAAGCTAATATCCTAATTATCCTCAAGAAAAAGTGATCTCGTTCAATTGAAATTTAATCTACCCTTCATCCTTCAACCAAACCAAACTCTTACTTTATTTTACGTCAATTATAGTACTGATGAAGATGATGCGATGGATCTAGAGCACAAGAAAATGTTACACATTACAAAAAAAAGGCAGGCTAAATTGGAATTTTAGGCATTTTTTTTTCGGTTTTGTTGGTTTGTCACAAGGTTTTTAGGTTTAAAATCGTACGTCATTCCAGTTAGAGTTATTGATGAAAATGTATTGATGTTTCCACGATGGTATCGATATCCCAAATTCCCAAATCGTTTAGTCATTGACGACGTTTTTGTCCTTGTCATATTAGTTTTAACGCACAATTAAAATTTTATTATTTCGATGTTACAAAATCATTAAATTGACAATTCAATTGATTATGCGTTTTTAACTTGTTGAGTATAAGAACCGGAAATCCTTAAATCTACGATCCAAAAGGGAAGATAGCGATCAAGTGATCAATCAAAATCAATTATTAGATCAAGATGACATTGTTATCATGACAGAAATAAGTATTTCTTTAGAAAATTATTAAGTGTCCATTAAAATTGCTATTCGTGTCCTAATCTGTTTAATTTTCTTAGGCGAAAAAGGAAACATTAGATGTCAAAATGCGGCGATTGGGAATTGCAGAGGATGAGTACCAGCACCTGAACTCGGCGTTGAATGGGCTACATAGTGCCTCCTCAACTTCTTCGTGTAAGAATTATGATTGAATTAATTTAGTTAAAGGATTGATATAATGGGAGAAGCGATTTATAAATCATCAGCCTAAACTATTGGATTTTTCAGTGTCCAGTACTGCAACGGCCTCCTCGAGATACGATCCCGACTTACTGAAGCAGGACGTTTCTGTTGCCAAATTGCGTGTACATCGCTTGAGGCAAGAACTGGATCAAATTCGGCAAGAAGTTACTGTGAAGCAACACGGATTGTCCACCCTGTCTGAAGTAGAGCAGAAGCTGTCCAGCGGCAACTGCTACACCGTGGGTGAGGCCCAGGCGATAATCAACGAGCTCCGTAGTATTCAGTGCTCTTTGCAATCTGGTGAGAAGGAACGGGCTGAGCTTATGCTAAGCTTGGCCAGGCACAAAGAAGACTTGACAAGACTCCAGACCGTAGAGAATTCCCCCGACGTCTCTACACTAAGCATTCCAATGGAAAGGTTTAGCACTGCCTCACAAACTGATCTCTCTGGCGAGGTAACTTTGACTATCTGTATTTAAGCGTCTGACATATTTAAGTGTGTGATTTTTGTAATGTATTGAACCAAATCGCGGAAATGTGTTCGCAGTTTTGGTGTTCTAATGTAAAATGACATTATTTTTGTTCGGGTTTTAGCTGGTGCCGCTGGGGGCCAGGCTGGCAGAAATGGCTAGACTCCGCCTTCGTTACGACGAGAGCCGGAAGGATGTTCAACAGATTCAGCGCAGACTGTCAGAGTTGGAAGAGAGCGTTGAACCTGGAGAAGTTGAATCGGACAAAGATCGACTACTGTTGTTCCAAGAAAAGGAACACCTTCTGCGGGAGTTGAGAAGCATTTGTCCCAAGTCAAGACCCCTTCAAGAAGTAGCAGGGATTAACACGGAGATTTTAAGACTGGAGACAGACCTCAGCCAAGCGGCGGACATGGCCAAGCGCAACATTGCTGATAGGCTGCGACTTCATGAAGAAAAGCAAGGCTTGCTTCATAAATTAAGGGACGCTTTGAATTCCATGGCGGCTCTCGAAGGGAGACTTAAGTCCCTATCCGCTAGCACCTTGAGCATGTCTTCCAGCTCTTCGCTTGCGTCCCTTAGCTCAAGTCAGGCGTCAAGCAAGGTTTGTTGAATTATAACAAATATTTATTTGGCAATCTGTTTAGTGCCCACCGTCTAATTCTAAACGGATCTGTCGTTCAGGGATCACTATCCAGTTTGAGCTTTACGGACATTTATGGTGTCCCTTCAACGCAACCTGACGGAGTCAACTTGGCAGATTTACATCGACGTGTAGAAGTGCTGCTGCAGGTATGTTGATTCTTTGCTCATTCAAAACAACGTGTAAGATTGCAGAGATAAACCAAACGAACTTGTTTATATTTTTAGCCTTCAAAGGCTCAATTGTTTGATTTCAGTGCCAGATTTTGAGTTAAAGTTCGCAGTGAAGATAACGATAAAAGAAATTAACATTGACATTTCTACACAAGTCGTATCCAAGCTAAAGTCACACTTTTTGAAAGATCTGCGAGCCAAGGTGAAGGTGAACAATTCCTTTGTTTGGGCCAGAAATTTTCTGAATTCATTAAGAATAATTAATCTTTGTTCATTCAGTGATACTAGCTAGTTTTGTGAAGAATTTTTGTCTTGAACGTTCAACCGAACCCTTCTTGTCGAATGGACAATTTAATTTGAGAGACTAACTTTTTTGCATTACAGGCTGCCGGTTCGTCTCCTAGTGCGAATTTTGTATCGAATCGCGATGGCTGCGAGCCTCGACCACCGTCGTCAGTTTTCAGCGTATCGAACACGAGCATCGCACTGCCGCCGCCACCTGCAATTGATAACGACCATTCACAACTGCATGGTTCCGGAAATCAACTCCAGACGCTAGGAGCTGGAGTATCGCTTCCATCACTGTCACCAAGAAGCTCGTTGTCTTCAGTTTCTCCCCCTGTGTCACCATACGAGCTCGGTCCGCCCCCTTCCTATGAGCAAGCATATTTTGAAAAACAACGTAAATTCGGTGGGGATGCTGGCGACCTGGATGAGAAACTAAACGAGTTTTCAATCTTCCCTGAAAAACGTTACGAGGTATGTTGCATGACTTCTTTAGCGAATAGCGAACTTCATTCAACGTTTTTTAACGCTAAAGACATGAGCTTTTTTCTGGGCTACTATCATCGCAAAATTTGTAGATATTTTTTTTTGTAATTAATCAAGGTCCATTTTCTGGTTAGTCACAAAAAATAGTTATCATTCATTTGCCAATTTGGATCAGGCCATGAAGACTTTCTTGGAAGTCGGGAGTTTCCACTCTTTTTTTGAACTTTTGCCATTCTTTAACCAGGTATTTTTGCATACGCTGAAAAGCGCCTACAACATATTGTCGTCATTCCCTTCTTAGTAGTGAATTCCTGAAAAAGTGTGAGTTGAATTCTTGGCTGCGGAAGACAAAAATTCTTTTTAGTTCTTGGATCCCGTTTCCTTTTAAAGATTAAATCAAATTGCGATATAAACACCTAAACTCCTAAAAAGTCTTAATAATATACGAATTTCAAGACAATTCTTGTTTAGTTTCCTATTTTATGGACATACTTAATTTTTTTTAATAGGTTGAAAAGTCGGGCTCGTACTCGGCGTTGCCACCGCTCTCTCCAATATCCGAGTACGTTGCGCATGAGGACTGTAACTTGGAGGAATCACAGGAAGACGTTTCCTCTCGGATTCCTGGAACCTCTTCCGGAACAAATACTCGCTCAGTATCGGCGGCCGTAAGCGATGAATCAGTGGCAGGGGATAGCGGCGTCTTTGAAGCTGCCAATAATCGCCTCAAGGCAAACAGCGCTGCTGTGCCAGATTTTTCTGAATCTGTACAAGTCCAACTAAAACTTAGGTGAGCTAGATTGGACTTAAAGTTACACTGAAATTACGTTTAAGGTTGTAATGACCGCTGCTTCTGATTATTGACAGTATTTGGTTTGACATTTTTTTGAATAAATTTATTGGTCTGAAGGTATTCTATAGCCGACTCTGTACTTCACGTAGGCATTGAAAGGGCCCGAAATCTAAGTTTACTATTTTTGCCAGCGGATCACAAAATGTACGTCCTCTATAATTTTTAAATAAAAACATATGTGACTCATATTTCACTTACTGATTTCTTGATTTTTTTTTCTAGATGTTTTAGGATAGTGCTCTTACCCGTGATTCCAAATGTGCCGTGCCAATTTTGTACAAAATTTGTAGGAGGGGAAGACAAGGTCACAATTGGCGATGTCTTTCCCATTACTCTCGCCCTCAACAAACTCTTTGGCAAGACACTCCAAATTAATGTCTTTGGCGTCTCACCGTCTGGCTATGATCAATGTCTCGTAAGGATGATACACACTGTATATAAAAAAAATAATAGCTAGAGCTACATAAGTCTAAGGAATCCTAATACAAACAGATTATAATGAGATGCGGAATCATAAATTCCAGTATACATACTTAGTAAATAATTAGCTAACAAAATATATTGGTTGATATAGGGTTGTGCTCAAGTAAGCTTAGCTGATTTTAAACCAGACTCTACCTCAACCCGTTGGTACAACATTTTGAGCTTCCAATTGTACCACCAATCAGGAGCGATTGATACAAATGAAGAAGCAAAACAAAATGTTGAAGGGAGTGAAGCATACGGCGAGAATCCTGGAAATCAAAGTAATGTTCATTCGAAGCAAGAAAGTGAAATTAGTCTCTCATATCCTTCCGGAAGGCAAACGAATTTGAAGGAAGAATCAAGTGATGAATCAACCATAATTTCCTCACAAACATCAACGTTAACTAGAAGTAACGGTACGTTCGTTATTTGTGATTTGTTATTCGCAATTATTCAATCAAAATTCGGATTTTATTTTTTCAATTTGGATTTTCCCTTTGTTTCAATTTTGTTGTATAATTTTATTTTCAGAGCCTGAAAGCATGGAAAAATGGCAGCAAAGAGCTGCCGAATGGCGGTGCGCTCCAGAAATTCTTACGGAGAGTGCTGATGAAGACGAGGAGGACGAAAATTCTTCACAGAATGAAGACGAACTGGAGATGATGGCAGAGGAAGATGACTACGCTGAAATTTACGAAGAGATTCTGCCTGAAACGGAAGACAAGGCGACAAACACAGATGGAATCTTTGTCCAAACCAGGGCACATAACAGGCTCAGAGCATGTCCTGATAAGGGATCCATTGTTATCAAGCGATCACAAACTTTTTCGCCAAGTGCAGCAGTCGGCAAAAGAGAATACGTTTGTCGAGTAAGTTCTTATAAAATCACTTTTTACAGAGTTTTATATTTCTAATTTTAAATATTTAACCACGCAACAAGTTCCAACTATATAGCTTCAGATTTTGATTTTAGCTAAATCGAAGTGACAGTGACAGCTCGATGCCACAATATCGGAAAGTACATTTGCTAGGAACTGTTGAGGCTGAGGAACAGAACAAATCCTCTCTCGACGGAAAAGAAGCGTTCAATAGAGGGTCGTTAGATAGACGTTCTCTTCGATGGAAGCGAGCAGGATCAGCGTCGTCCCTCCAGGTGGCTCCGCAGAGGAAACTCAAGTCTACTGTTACATGTCCCCGAACTTCCATTGACCTGGAGTTGGACAGACAGGTACTGTTTGAGACCTTTTTCACGATTCATTTATGCTTCATGTTCAGAATTGATTTACCCAAATAATACTTTTATCCTTATTTAGGCTCAGCATTGCCGTTTAGAAGTATTGCAGGCAGAAATAGGTCGTCTGAAGGAGCTAAAGGGGGAATTAGAAAAGGCGAAAGCGGCTGGTGATTCAGAAAGAATGAATTTACTGTTAGATGATAGACGTCTCCAAGGCTTGTTCAGCAGTCTTCCGCAATCCTCCGATCAACTTCAGGAAGCTGAAAACCTCAAGATGGAGAAACTATTGAAGAAAACATCCAAAGAAATATACAAACTAAGAAAAAGTAAGACACCAAGAGGAAAGCCAGACGTTATATCGTTCAAGTAAGATCAAGTTAAAATTTCAAAAACAAAAGCTAATGACTCTTACTTTCCTTGCTAAAATTTTAATATTTTGTTCTTAGAGAGAAAATGGCTTTCTTTACACATACGCCAGCGTCACTGATGTCACAAGCAACGGATGACCTGGATAATGGTAATACGCTGCTCCACCAAAGTCGGTCTGTAACTTATGCAAAGGCTGAGGCAGATCGAATCAAAGAGACTGAGACTGAATGCAACCAAGCCTTCCCAATGACAAATCAAACGCAACGCCCTCCCCTGGCACTTCCGCCAAATCTTATGCAAGCTAAACCTAAGACAAGAATCGATTGTGTGGTTCAACTCTAGAAGGCTACTTTTCAAACGGCATTTTAGAAATCTACTTTTTAATTTTTGTGGCCATCAACGATACTGCCTGCCAAATGAAGGAGGTGCCATTTTCCATGGTCATTTCTCCGTCTTCCAAGCCCCTCCTCAACCTCCCCAAGTACCCCCGAAGTGACACAAAGGTGCCTTAATGGAATTTCTGGTTTCGAATAAGCTTGTAAAACTGGAATAGAAGCTTTTGATTAGAACAAGTACAATAACATTATAAGTAAGGATTGAGGTTATTTAACAGAAGACGTTTAAATTATTTTTAGGTAATGTTTGACTCCACTTGTCACAGAATGCAACCTATAATTCGTATTTTTAGGCATTTGAGATTTTTTTTTAGAAACCTAAGGATATTCTATTTTTAAAAAGGCGGGGTTAACTCGGCAGAACATGGATGTTAAAAATCTGAAAACGGAACAAAGTTGGACGACTGTATTGTAACTGTGTTCACAAATTCTCAGGAGATACAAAACTAATGTTAGAACTAAAGCAAGGACTGCCTCTTTCCAACCCCATTTCATTGGGACTTTTTAAAAGTCGTTTTAACACTTCATATTACTTTTACACGTGCCTTTTGGACAGGGTAACTGCTAGACCCTCCCTAACTGACACTAAATGCTTGTGTTCTTTGGTAAAATTGTGCCTTTTGCCACCTAAGTTAGGAACAAAACAAAAGTGACTAAATTACAGAAAAACCCACCTAGAAACTATAGCCTAGGCTTGTATTTTAGAGCAGGTTAGCAGAATTTGAAATGTTTTTTTTTTCGTCAGTCGCTACTTTAGTTTTGCAAACTGACGCCACACGTTGTTGATGGCAAAATAGTAGGTTCGACTTTGCAAGATATGGGTGTATTCACCTTATTTCCGAGGGAATCTATTTTTAAGAATCAGATTGTCTAATAAAGAAAGAAGTAAAATATTTATTTCAAACGTAACTTAATCATATTATAGCAAACAATTCCTCATAAAGTCAAACATTTCCGACCTCGGATGCTGCGGGCAAATGTTTCATATATTTTGTATCTATGTTACATAAGTACTACTACAAACTAAACTTTTCTATCCTGGACGAAGAGGTCTCCAGGATGAATTACCTTGAACATAGTATTGGGATCATTGGGATCGATTTCCGTGACTTGAATGTTCGAGGGGTCACTGAAGAACATCCCACCCAAACCCATATTCTGAGCCTGAAACTGAGCCATGGTTTGCTCATCTACTTCAATGATTTGTATTGTTTGTTCCTCCTGAGGGTCCATTAACTGCAACGGTTCAACGCTGTCAGCTTCTCCAATTAATTCATACTCTTGACCATCAGCAAAGTTGAATTCGCCGCCGTTCTGGATAACAATGTTTCCGCTGTCTCCTCCAAGAGTAATGTACTCAGCAAGACCTTGAGGAAGAACTGTTTGTCTCAAGCCGCTGCCGGAATCGATCAATTGGGAAATTGTCATCGGAGTTCCAATAACACCAGGCGACTATTAGGAGAGGATGACAAATTGCAAAATTATGAATTAAAAAAGTCAGCATAGAATGTCAATGTATATAGCAAAACAGTTTTTTTTACCTTTAGATTTCTTAGTCTTTGATCAACACGCTGTTTTCGTGATATTTTCAGCGTTGGACCACATCGACGTCGTCCGCCAGTTCCGGAAGTGCCAGGTTCTTGTTTGATCTCATACGAAATCCCGTCCTTGCCGACTTTGAGATTACGTTTTGATTTATTTTCGCTAATCAACTGATCCAGCAGACCGTACAGAGCACGACCAAATACACTGGGAACTTTTCGTACGTTGGGCCTAAATACAAAAATTCAATGAATCTCATACTGAAGCAATCTAAAACAGAAAATAGCCGTCGGAGTGGAAAGTTTGCCTTTTTATAGAACTTCCATCAGCGCAAATCAAGAAGTGAAAACATCAAAACAAAATTCATAAGAATCTTGACAAACAATAAAGCTTACTTGGATGCACTCTTCTCCCGATCCTGTTTTACTTTTAGTTTTCGACGACGGACAGCATTCCTTAGCTTGTTACATGGTGGGCAAAGGGCCCCGACGTAGTTGAAGGAAAGGATAGTTTGACATTCCGCAGAGAAATAGCAAGCGCCTTTTTTCTTGGCCGTGGGATGGTAATTTAAATCCTGTTGACCAAAAGCCTTAACACCTGTGCAGACTTTGAGGGCACTGATTTTTGAGACAACGCCAGGCACATCATGCTCAGACTGAAGCCTTCTTACGCCTGCAATTTTCCCAGTGAGATCTTGGCCTTGTACGCTAACCATAAGGCTCAAGTCCTCAAAGACCTAAGTAAGAAGGTGAAATGTTAATAATGACATGAAAGGCCGAATCAAGCTTTTCTCTTCACTCCTTGAAAAAGGTCGATATAAAAAAAAATATTAAAAGCAATAATTTAATTAAACAGTAAAGAAAATCGAAATACCTGTATACATTTCTTGACCCCCGGTTCCCCTGCCGGCGTAATTTCCAATTCACACATTGTGAAGGTTTTCATTTTACGGACAGGATCAAACATCACTCCGTTAATACCCCACCGATCAGGCATGATAACCTTTGTCTTAACATTCGCGAAAAACCGGATAAATGAGGAATAGTCTGAACGTCTATAAGCATCTATTCGAGAAAATTCCATTTTCCTGCTCCCGTCTGTTTTGGAGCTCTCAAACTTATGGCTACTTGACGGTGTCCTCATTGGTACGAGTTTTGGAATTATGTCGCCAACTTTCATTTTTGAATCGATGGACATTCTCGGTGTCCCGTTCTCAACTTTGAATGTAGGAGGCATGACAATTTTCACTACGGACTTCTTTCCATGCACTAAAGAAGATTGTACCACAGGACCTGCAGCACTCGGGTCTCCCTCAAGCACTTCTGAAATAATTGGCGTAACTTGCAGATTGTTTGATGGATTGTCCAATAGAATCTGCAACGGCTCAAGCTTAATTTTCTTATCCGACTTCGTTCGTGTAGGAGACTCTGGTTCTTCATCCTCATCATCCGCATAAAAACGATTCCTCTTCCGCTGGCGAACAGGCTAAATGTCACACAGATTCGTTAGGTTCTGCATCTCAGATCAAATTCAACATTTATTCTTGACGACAAATAAAAAAAATCTACCATTCCACGGGCGTTGAGCACAACATTGCCACTGTCTTCTGAACCTGAAGTTTCCTTCGGCAGAATAGGAGGCTTTGGTTCCTTAGGCTTCTGCTCTGAGCGTCTGGGCCGACCAGGACGTCTCTTCACCGGCGGCGGAGGCTCCTCCGGTTCTTTTTCAGCTTCCGTTTCGGGCACTGAAGGCGCAGGTGGGTCAGCTGCTGGCTCCTCAAGCTGTGGCGGAAGAGGGGAGGGTGCCTGTGCTGGCTGTGGTGACGGCTCTGGTTCCGGTTCTACTGTAGGCGAAGGCTCACGAAGCTTCCGTTCGGGAACTCGACCGCGCAGAGATCTTCTCTGCATCTGAAAAAGAAACAGTAGACAAGAAAAATCAAGCAGTTCTCTCAGACAAAATGTTCAGTAAAGCTATGCACATTGATTCAAGATTCCTTATTCCGAGACAATTTGAGCAGACCATATGATCATGATCGACCACAGAAACAAAGGCACCTGTCAAGCCATGCGTAAACATATGTCAACTTGTCAGCTCAACATGCCTCGAAATGCCCGATTAGCCAAATTCCTCTACATCAAATTATGAGCTCAGCAAGTAGATGATGAAATTAGAAAAGGTTTAAACATTACACGACCAGCTGATTGAGTGCCTAACTACATAAATCAGACTTGACGGAAGTTATCATGCCATCACACTCGCACTCTGATTCCTCCATGAAGCATTCAAGCCAAATGACTCAATGGTCAACTAGCGATCCGTTGACCTTTTGCATAAGACGTCAAGTAATGTTTATATGTAAGTATTGTCAATTAGTTAATGACTTACTGTTATCTTCGCTTGCCCACTGCCAGTAGTATAAATACGTCTACTGATAAAAGGAGTCGCTTAACAGACACTTATCGATACCCTGAGTAGCCTCGTAAGAAGTGAAGGTGATATCGTTATGGTTAATTAATCCAAAACAAAGTTTAATTGATTTGATTTGAGGACAATATTATTTTTGAGGCCATTCCCTCCCAGTTGCCTTTCCTTGCCTCTTGGCGTCCCTCACGAAGAGACAGACGCTACCAAAAAAAAACATGCAAATAAGTAATTCAAAAATTTCTTAATTCAATTATTGACAATTAACAGACTCATATTTACTGTTATTTGCCACTTAAATACTAAAAACTTAACGCTTAATTAGTCCAGGCTAATTAACGCTTAATTTTTACTATTATGCCTCCCTATTTTAATATTTTATATTGAAAGATGCGGTGAGGTGAGGGAAAGTATAAACATTTTCTAGGGCCTTGATAGAATGCTCAAAGAGCGGCACTTCAGAGAAGCTTGCTAAAGCACACTTAACTAATTAATTATCGATTGCCAATAATCATCGGAATAATTAAATACACAATTAATCGAATAATTAAGGGGGGAACATGCATTATCCAATATTAATATTGGATCGTATCATCGAAATTCGTATTTAAAAATACAGAAGCTTTTAAAATTGAAAATTCTAGGGAACAAGTTATGTTCACAGCCAGCAGAGGGCGCTGTTAAAAAGTCCTTAATTTAAGCGTTACTTAAAACAGCTCAAAAATAATGTTCATAAATTTTGAAATTCGAAATCTGCTTGCTAAAGCACACTTAACTAATTAATTATCGATTGCCAATAATCATCGAAATAACTAAATACACAATTAATCGAATAATTAAGGGGGGAACATGCATTATCCAATATTAATATTGGATCGTATCATCGAAATTCGTATTTAGAAATACAGAAGCTTTTAAAATTAAAAATTCTAGGGAACAAGTTATGTTCACAGCCAACAGAGGGCGCTGTTAAAAAGTTCGTAATCTAACGTAATCTTACATCTTGTAAGTGTTACTTAAAACAGCTCAAAAATAATGTTCAAATTTTGAAATTTGAAATCTTACTAATAGCTGTTGTAAAAATACATAGAAATGATTGATTTGCATAATTTATATATATTTATATATATATTATTATATTTATTTATCATATTGCATATTTTTTTTAATTCAATGGTGTCGGTTAATATTTTAGGATTGTGAGTTGAATTATTACTTTTAATATAAAAAGTTAATGCACTTAAGGCTAATAATGCAAAGAAAAAAAATCTGTACTAGGATTGGAAATATCCCAGAGATTAAAAGTAAAATTCTTCTCGTCCTAGGACGGGCTACTTTGGTATTTCCAATATGATTGGAAGTTGTTCCAGTATATGAAGCGCATTTAGAAGAGGGAACATATTTTGAAATTTCATAATTTCTTGAAGTTCGTGCTTCGTTTAAAAAAAATAGTTTGTTTTTACTTTCTCCAAGAACACCTCTCGACTCGATGATGGTTGATGAGTTTTCAAGGTGAAAGTTGTTTACAAAATGATGCCTAGCTACCGCAATTCATATTATTGATTGAAATTTAAAAAGGTTACGTGTGGTAGAGCGATCGCTAATATCTAACTTTTAGATTAGAATCATTTGATTGTTTACTTTTAAATCTTTGTTAATCTAACGGCTACTGCCTGCTGCAAAAACTACCTTCGGAAGTACCTGCGTACTCCCCAAACTATTCGCTTTCCCCTTGCCAATGTCGCTGGACCCACTAGCCCTCCTTCCGCTTCTTTTTTTCGTTCAGTTGGTTCCGGTGTGTCATAGTGACAGGATATGCTGCCAATTCGCATTTGAAAATTGCATCACAGGGTAATTAGTTGACTCGGGAAGTACCCTTAAGTCCTAAACTGTATCCTTAAGTACATAGAAAGTGTTCAAGTGACCAGTAACTCTTCACCATTTTCAAGTTTCACCGTAGTTTCATTTCATTTTTTAAACATTGGCACCATGAAATCTTATATTGTACACATTTGGCTGTATCTTACAAAAAGAAGTGAAATCAGGAAATGTGCTACACTTTCATGAAAAATTAAACAATGGATCTCCGCCTCTACTACTGTTTTCAGTTTTTGATATTTGAATTCACTTTGAAGTCTGCCACAGGTAAGTAAAAATTTTGATGCTGGATTGAAATAATAATAGAGCAATTTTTTAGGTCAAGCAAACAATGTAAGTTGGAAAGGAAACTTGTTAGTTTTTGTGCTTGAACCTACAAAAAAAGTAAGCAGAAAAGCGGAAGTAAGAGTTTAAATGCCTCGTGAGCTTGATTTTGGCAGTATCATTGCTTCCGTTTTGGTAGTTTCTGCTCAGCCTTCCTACGTAAAGCTTCCCGTTCACAATTTTTTACAATTTCCTATTTTAATTGACATTAATTTCAAATACTTTTACGAAAATGGACTATATCAGGAAATGGGAATTGTTGGATCGATTGATGGCGAGATACTAAGGAAAACGATCCGGGAATGGCTTGCTTAGCCCATGATTCAACAACACGCTCCCGTCATACCGTCATTGATATTTCGACGTAAAATCGAATCGAACTTCCAGCTTGGTCATTTCATACAGAAGCATTTAAGAAAACAAAAAACATAAAAATTATGCTTTCGTTGACGCCGGGCTTATGTAATGTAAATGATCTCAGAATCCAAAGATCAAGTCAGTTTTGGTGGCTCGCCTGAACAAATCCAGCGGTATTTAAAAAAATGTGTGTGTCGTGCTTTCACTCAAGTGTGAGGAGAAAGCACCTAAATTGTTACATAAAATTTAAGCACAAATGCTGGTTTCCTAATTTGAATAATTTAGTAATTTAGAACACTTCTCTAAAAGACCTGAGGGATGCTCACTTAGGAAAAGTGGCTGAAAAAATGGTAACAAGGGAAAGTTGAAAAGAGAAAGTAAATGCGTGGAAATCTGCTTGAATAGCTGGAAAACGGCAATCACGTTCGCATTGACGTTCTGAATGGCACGGAACGTTGCTTGGATGAAATTGGAAGGCAAGGCGGAGTTCTCAGGTCTTTTGACTTGTATCGATTCACCAACTTCTGCAATTTCCATGTTCGAATTTTGAGAAATAGGGCAAACCAATGATTTGGAAATGCTTTCTGACTAGACGTTTCCACCAAATAATGCAAACTCTTAAGCCAAAAATGCCTGTTAACCAATACCAAATGTCAATAGAAATCCGTATATTTCGCTGTAGGGAAAGTGAACAGGTTGATGAACTTCTTGCACACCCCAGATTCCAAAAACTAAAAATTTTAATATTTATATTTCTGACATTTCAAAATATTCAAATTTTAAGTTAGAAAAAAAAAGAAAAGAAAAGAGAAACTTCACACAAGCCGTGTCAAAGTTCTTAAAGTAATTATACTACACATATTCTGGAGCGTCGAGTAAATTGAAAAGACAAATTTCATACAAATTGATGTACGTTACACAATTGCAACGAACGTACTGTTTTATTTGTATGAATTTCTATTCCCCATTCCAGCAGATTTGTGCTCAAACTACTTAATCAAAGATCCAATGAACAATTGGGAGAAAATTGGGCTCAACAACATAATAATCAAATTGCGTTCCTTTTGCTAGTATAAAAGAGCACCTAATTTTGACCAAAGTTAATTTAACGTCTCTTATTTTGACAGGAAATGAGACTGACGCTGACATTGAGGCTCTTGACCCAAGCGATTACGTTCAAATAGAATCGTCACGCCAAAATCAGCCAACAGATTCACTCTTTCAGCTACAACGAAAGTACAAGTAGGAATTCGAACAAAAAAAACTCTATTTTAAAATTCTTAATTTTTTGTTTTCTAAATTGTTCAAATGACTTGTAGACTCGAAGATTTTCTCTGGACCGGTTCAGGGGATGGACCGATTCCGTCGGAAAAAGATGGCGGTCTTGCCTGGGAGGACAACGGCGGTGATGAGGGCTACTACCCAAGCCTCATACTTGTGACAAAGACAATGGTCCTCTTCAAGACGGTCCTGACCACGGTGTACCCCATCGAGCTCACTCCAACCTTAGTGATATCAGTGCCCTCTCTTACTCGGACGCCATCTTTACCGGAACTCACACCAACCCCATCTCAGACTAGAGCTATAGTTACGACATCAGCCGACATCGAACCTTCCCCTACAGTCACGTTTTCAGACGAACCCACTGCCACGCCCACAACTTCCGAAATCATACCCACACCCTCACCAGACACCGCCGCGGCGTCAGCGAACCCTATGTATTGGGTAAATACAGTCATCAAGGCCAACGCTTCGCTCTTAAGCGCTCCTACCCTCCACTTCAATGACAGCCTCGAGATGAACTTGGCCAAAGTCTACGCTTCTGCCTTTAAGAAGCATTTACTCAGTTCTATCGGCGTTTCCAATAACACAAGGAGAAACGCGACGTCTCGACCACGCAGGCGCAGAGAAACGAAAGTGAACGAAAGGGAAGACCTTGACTACGAATGGATCTTCTACACCAAGTATGGAAACAGCTCTCAAGCTAAGCTTCAAGCACTGGCCACAACCACAATGAACGTCTCCGTATCGATGGTTAACATAACTGTTGACGAAAAGGAGCCGTGGCTCAGCTTGGAGTATTTCGTAATCGCTGAAGGTAAGCCAGTGCCGGCGGCTTCAGCGATCCAAGATCTGAGCTTGGTTTCTAAACCGGAAATGGAGGAGCTGATTGGATATGATGTCATCAAAATGGCTCAAGGTCTGTAAAAGCTTTTGTAAAACTAAAACTACATTTATAAAAAGAACATTGTTCGGTGCGTTTTGGATAATTTTTGGGGTCATATTTTGCCAAGTTGTAAAGGCGAGCTGTATTGAACATAAGCTTAGAGTTCTCCTTGTGCAGCGTTCTTCTGGAACTCTTCAAGATAGATCAGCGTAAAAAATTCCAGCTAATTTCTACTAAAAATAGTAGAAATTGTGTCCTTAACAAACATATAATTTTTGATTCAACGCTGATTTAGCTCTTGTGTATAATTTTATTTGGGACAATGGGGGCCAGAACGTAAAACGATTTTGTAGCGTGTTTGACGTGCGTCCTTGCGGATGTCCAGTTGTGAATTCTCATGACGCGAATTGAGACACGCCAATTAAAAATCAATACTTCTTTACGTCCCACATTTTATTACTCACGAGATCACTATCACTTATTGTCAAATAAGACTTGAAATCATTTTTATAACGCTCTGCAAACACGATTCTTCCAGATATGAAATGTCACTTGAAGTTGTACAAAATAATTCGAATCTAACTCTAATATGATTTCTAATTTTGACAGCTCTTGTAGCGCCTGATCCAACGCACGCTGAAATTAGTGAAGGGCGGACTTCACCATGGATGCTCCTAGCCGTGGCCATGATGGTGCTTGTACTTGTTCTAATTCTACTTCTGGGAATCGTGGCCTGGAAATGGAAGCAGAAGCGAATCGCAGATCGAATACTGGAAATCGAGCGAAGGTCTCCCTCTCCATCTTCAATGGGCGTGGAAGGGGGCGTCATCAATCCAGCCTTTATCACCCCTCCAGTATTAAGCTTCACATTTGTATTTCTGCTTATAATTTATACTTATTACTTTAATTATTGCTTAACCTCTGAAAAATTGTGTGCAACTTAACGCTTAATACTAAAACGGAAGTTTTAGTTTTAAGCGTTAAATTCTCCAAGATACACGCTAAATTAAGCGCTAAATTCTACTCTAAAGTTTACCAAAAATGATTCTACTCTAACTTTTTCTTTAACACCAGCGATACGAGTACCACGAAAAAGAGGTCGGTCCCGGCACTTCCGCTAAGGCACATGGTGGAAAGCACTCCGGCGTCGGATCTTCAGGTCAATCTGAACACCAACGCAAATCTACGCAGAATCTTGCAAAGAACCTTAACGAAAGACTTGATTTCGACGCCCATCAAGGACGGCAACGGTCACCGCCCTCTACTGCTCACGACGATCTGTATTTTGCCGAAATGCCGACCTCATCGGGCAGTGAGGAAAGCCTGGAAGGTTCCAGTATAATCGTCAAGTCCCGGAAAGGATCCGAATCCCTGGATACGCAAGAACATCCACAAGTAGTGAAGCAGCCCTCACCGCATGATTTCTAATTTTGACAGCTCTTGTAGCGCCTGATCCAACGCACGCTGAAATTAGTGAAGGGCGGACTTCACCATGGATGCTCCTAGCCGTGGCCATGATGGTGCTTGTACTTGTTCTTAGGAAAGCCTGGAAGGTTCCAGTATAATCGTCAAGTCCCGGAAAGGATCCGAATCCCTGGATACGCAAGAACATCCACAAGTAGTGAAGCAGCCCTCACCGCGGAAACGTGCCAAAACCGCTCTGCGGAGACGAGCTGAGCATAAGGGTCCTGAGAAGCACGATGCTATCGATGAAAAGAGCCGATCAAGGCCCCTTTCTGCCTCGTCCCGGGAGAAAGTGACGTTTGGGCATTTGGATGCTTCCGAAGACCCTATCGCAAAGCCAATTAGCAACGAAGCAAAGAAGTTGATGCCATCGAGGCAACCCTCCGCCATGCCACGGGGTACGCTGGCGAAATCAGTTGCAGATGAATCGAACCGTGGGATTAGGCAAGATCCAATTTCAGAAGGAGCTTCGATTGAAGATGACGATGGAGAAAGCCTTAGTAATAGCATCTATGAACAAGATAGAGAAATCGGAGAAAGCATGGGTAGTACAAGTCGTGTTCAAAATGCATCTCCTAAGAAAGACGCCCAAGTTCAAACGCCAGTAAGACTTCGCGGCGTTATGAAGCGAAGACCCAAAGCAAAACCAAGACGTTTCAATGCGACCAAGAAGTCAGTAGATTCGCTGATTTCAACCGAGTCTGAAGAAATCATCCAAGTTGTGGGTCTGGACGACTCTTCAAGTGAAATAAATGCGCTTGGGAAGATGCGCAAAAGGTTCCATCAGTTTCTGGACGACGCGTTCAATGTCATAGGTAAGCAGGCGCAGAAAGGAACCCGGGCTGGAGAAATAAAATCGCTGCTAATTGAGTCAGATTTTGGGACGTTTTTTTTTAAATTGTAAATTAAATTTTCCAGGAAAGAAAGAGGGTGAAGGGGACGAATCTCGCACCAAATCAGCTAAAGTTTCCTTGACGCACCACATCGAAACCAAAGAGATCTCGAGGCCATTTACGTCATCGGCTACTATTCGAGAAGAGACCCTGGAATCCCCGCGTCCAAAATCAGCGTCAATTGGCCCCGGTCCAAAAAGGGCCTGGACAGCCAGCACAGAGCAACGCTGCCATTCGGCCACCTCTCGGGCTTCTGCCAAAAGCAGAGCCGTACCGTCACGAGTTCACGGTGCGCAGTTTCTCGCGGAAGAACGTATCGCTTCGGATGACGAACCAGACCAAAATTCGAGCTCTTTGTCGGCAATTCAAACGCCATCGTCCGATGGAAACCGATCTTACGTCTCATCAATCGCACCCCTATTTCCTAGGTACCCAATTTACCCAGATATTCCGTATCCAAGCGTCGACACCGAGAGACCGTCAACTGCGGCTGAAGGCGGTGACCCAGCCGTTCCGCTGATTTCAGCTATTAAAGAAGAAATCAAACGTTTCGAGAGACTTAAGGTTACGGAACAGAAAGAGTTCAACACCAGGTGGTCCACCTAGGGCCGCCAGATCAGGACCGTTGATAAACCGTGAAAGTAATTAAACCGTTCCTTTGGAAAATCTCCTCATCAATAACAAACGCATCTGTTCAAAGACAAGACTACTAGTTTAAAATTTCAATTTTTATTGTAAAATAAAACTTACGTTCACTCTTGATACTGGCAGCAATAAAAATTATAACGTTCGAGTAAACTTGAGTTGTTATTCGGCACAATTCCGCTGAAAGAGGCTTCGAGAAAACGTCTGTAAAATAAGTTTCTAGCTCGTCGTCAGATACTAAATTTTTATAACCTTCCATATAAAATTTGGTGCTTTCGAAGCAACAGTCCCAATTTTCTTAATAGGTCGTAACGTATTAATTTCAATAGATTAAATATGTTTTTTTTTTTTATATTTAATACTTCTGTTTTTCTGATTGATTCCCTTCTGCAAAATCTTCCAAAAAAAAGTTTCACGTGGAAGAGCTGAGAATACTTTCAAATTAGTATTTTGGTTGATATTTTTCTACTGCCCAAAATGGACGCTAGAAATTAAACAAGCAGGAAAGTTCCATCCAGCGCCGAGCTTCCCTTTCACGGATCATCGCTGAATTTCTATTTCTTCTTTCTTTTGGGTTTACCTAAAAAGGAAAGTATTGCTAGGTTTCATTTATTATTCTCAAACGCTCTCATGCTCCAGCGCTAAACACAACTAAAAGACTTAAATCATGCTAACAGCGTCACATGCCCAGCGGAGTCTTAACAATTGAACAGGTATAGGTCAAGTGGCAATAGAAATTGTCCTGTTTCCGTCATGCAAGAGTGCGTAAGCTTCTAAATTTATTCTAGATCCAGTCATCGCCATCATCAATGCTTGAAAAAAAGGAGGGGAGGGTGTGTCTTCGACTAGTGAGACTGAAGCGGAAGTGATCTTGCTCATCATCCTCGTCAGTATCTCCCTCGTACTCAAAGCTAGAATCATTCACTAGGGCGGGAAGGTCCATGCTGTAGAGTGCTCTGCGCAGCATCGCCAAGCTGGGGGGCGCTTCTCTAGACGCTGATTCTGGCGGAAGAAAAAGCGGAAAGAAGCTTGCAGAGAATCAGAGCAAGGAACATGCCTGACTGATCACTTCCTTCTGCTTGGTCACAAAGCCATTACACCCCATCTGGGCCATCGCTTCAGAAGTGAGCAAAGCTACTTTGTTCTCTTTCAAGCGCTTCATGAGCCGTTCCTTTCTCGGGACACGGTCTCTGGTCTCTCTAGGGGTTGCCTTGGAGGCGGAGTCAGGTGAAACAGAGGAGGAGCTAGACAAATCATTACCCAAAGTAGCTTTGGCGGGAATGTCTTGCATCTGATTCTGAGCAGCTGGTTCAGGAGGGGCGGATTCTCCAGAAGGCAACGCCGCTTTATTCGGCTTACTTTGATCTCCAGCTGGAAGCGGCTCCGGCACTGGCTTCGCAGAAGCAGCTTCGGCTGGAAGAATATCGGTTGGAGGAACATCGGCTGGAGGAACATTGGATGGAGGATTTGGGGTTGGTGGTGTCACCTCCTGCTGAGGCTCCACCGCGGGTGTCTCCGCCTTCTTTTCAATTTCTGCAGCTTTCTCGGGAGGAATCGTCGCACTATTTTCCTTGGGGGTGGAGCTCAATATGGGCGGGGCTTCAGATACCTTGATGACTTCTTCTTTTGGACTAGGTGCCTTTCTACGGAGATCAGAAATTGAGCCGGAATGAATTGACCGAAGGGCGGAGTTGGATGTTACTGGACCGCCAGCACCGCCTCCTGCAGCGATGAGCTCGGCTGCTTTGGCTCGGAGGGATTCGGTAACGGCTGCTCGAGCAGCGGCTAAGTTCATAGTAGACAAGGACGGCTGGTGCGTAAGAAACGGAATGTGACCTTCACTTTGTGACGGGGACTTCATAATTGAGGCTTGTGACGAAAGTCCTGGGCGAGATGTTGGACGAGGACCTTTGTTGCGCTCAGCGCTCATTGTTGGTTCTACATAGACAACAGTCCTAGATGCAACATTTTGAAACGTAAGGTTCGTTGCAAGTGACCCCACAAGTGACTGGGTGCGTTACCTCGGACCAACTGCCGTCCAATCGAGGGGGCTCCAACTGAGGAGGTAGTTGATTCAGAAAACGTTTTTCCACGAATGTCATCCAGCGACGGCGCAGGGGTTCTGAAAGTGTCGAGGATGTTCGACTGTCCACTACTGGCTCCGGTTCCCATTCCAGGAAGACTCCATGAAAATGACGTTGACTGAAGCTCACTCAATGAAAGGCGCTCCTTTCGTCCATTGAGCCAGAATGTGCTCATTTGACCTGCACAAATTCCATTTTAAAAGTAATAATTGAATTTTCTTAATTAAATTTCTTACCTTTTCCTTTGACAGTAACTTCCCCACGAAATTCCACCAAGTATGTCCTTGGCAAAAGAGCCTTTGTTGTCTCAGAAATCTGGATTTTGCTCGGAGCGCTGGAAGATTCCATTCTTGATGCTACAAAAATCCAAAGTACGACAAAATATTATTAGAAAATTAAACTTCATGCAAGAAAAATGGCTACTCGCTTAAATTTTAATATTTTAAATAAATTTATCAATTTAATTTATAATATGTCCCTAACTGTAATTGATATTACGCTTATTTCACTTTCTTATTTGCGTATTCCGTTCTACCGGAAGTAATCTGGAACTGTCTAGGATCTAGTTTTGGTTTTTGAATAGTGTATGTAGATTGGCAGTGTATTATAAGATCCGTTTGACAAACAAAAATTTAAGTCAATTAATTAATTCAACAAGAAAGACTGTCAGATGGAAAGCTTATTAGCTTTAATGTGAAATATTGGTCACATCTATCGAAATCGCTGAATTTTGCAAGTGATTTGAAATGCTAAACGTGCAGTTACACAACGAATGATTAAATTGACTTGCATGTGTTCACAGTGTCCCCAAAGAGGCAGTAGCGCGGTTGCTTGAGGCCCACGACCCCAGCCACTACGTCTCCGGAATGTACCCCCACGCGAAGTTGCAAATGATCCGTTTCTGAAGCAAAAGGAAATTGACAAAATTAATCATTTCATAAAATTTTAGTACAATTAGGTCAATATTTTACCTCCGGAAGGGTCCTTGATTTCCCTCGAGGCATCAATCATGTCCATCGCCATGTCACAAATCCTCTCCGCGTGATTGGCGTCCTTGTTCGGAGCCCCACTTACCACCATGTAAGCATCCCCAATCGTCTCGACCTAACCCACATCATTATCATCCCACTAAAACCAACTTAAACGCAAAACTTTTGGCTGATGGTGGCTCCAATTCTCAAATACTTTGGCTTGTTGGCGAGTCCCATAAAATTACTTTCCCTTGTCATAAACCATGAGATGAGCTCTTAATTTCATTGAAACTTTCCCTTTTTTTTCATGAAACTTTCTGGAAACTGGAGCTGATGCGGTTACCTTATAGACGCCATTCCGCTCCGTTAGTTGATCAAAGAGAGAGTACATGTGGTTTAGCATTTGAACGACCTGCATAGGCTTGATGCGTCCACAGATCTCGGTGAACGTGACGACGTCGGAAAATAGAATGGAGACCATTTCAAAGACCTAAGGAAAGTTTGAAATTGAAACTTTTGTCGGATTGCCCTGGTGGAAATAAAGGGAAGATTCCCATCTTGAGTGAGACAAATCACACCATCGGGACAGGATCATTTGCTCAAATGGCCCACCAACTTCCAGACGCCATTACGCTTAATCTTAGGTCCTCAAAATGGGATTCCTTTTCAAAGTGTGAATTAAGAAAGTTTGGTATTGAGGGGAAGGGCATTTGGTAAGGGACAGGACGATTAGCGTTGACTGTAAAAGGGCAGGAAGAGTGAAAGTAAGAGCCTGTAAGTGTAGGGTGAAAGCGGAGGGAGTCCCGAGGGAGGAAATCTGGAGAAAGTCAACAAGGAGTAAACAAGAGCGGTTTTTGTTTACCTCACAAGTGTCGACTGGATTCTCACCGCGGCGCAAACGATCCGCCACTTGTTTCGGAATCATTTGATACAGTAGCTCATCCGTTCGACGCATCTCCGCATCCAGCTGCTTCATGCTGTCTTCCAAGCGACGCGACTTCTGCATCTCTTGATCCAGGGCCAATTTCAGCTCAACGGATTGCTGAGTTCCCGCTAGTACTAAATCTCTAAAAAGAAAATAGGCGCTTCATTAGTGCTCATATTGTTGTTACTACGTTTCTAGAATAACGCGTAAAGTTTATATAAGTTTTATACTGTAGCTACGTCTCTGGACTGTAACGCCGAAAAGCTCCATATTGTAGCTATGTTATGAGAATAGAGAACTTTAACGCAATATTATTATTAGTCTGAAATTGTATCTTAGGTACGTCCCTAGAATAATAATGTTTAGCATTATTAGTCTGATATTGAAGCTGACGATTCTAGAATATCAAGCTTAACATGGTATTCTTATATTTCCGCTACATTTTTTCTCAAAAAGTTATGACTATGTAACTCATGGATGCGCATAATGTCGGGAAACATAAAAGCGCTTCCTTGAGATGATTCCGGGGAAAAACTTTCTCTTTCACTTCTCTTTTCCCTTTTTTAAACAAAAATCTCCAGAGAAATCAGAAAGTGAACCAACCAGAGTTCCGTATGAGTACACCGTGGATTTTCCTCTGTTTTGAAATGTGTTTGAATTTTTTTTTGGCTTTAGGCCTTGGGTTACCTGCTGCAATCATGGAGCGAGAGATCGTTGATGTAGAGGCCAGAAGAAAGTAAACTGTCCAAGTCTGGCATCTGAGGCGTTGCCAAAAATATAATCATTTTCCACTCTTCCATGTGAAGCATTTGCCCTGGGGAAAGCAATGAAAGTGACCTCGACTAGTTGGCAATTACATTTAAAAAAAAATTGTTGAGTTATTTAGCTTGCCCTTAATCCTGAGGGTGACCCCAACTTCGTCTTCCGTGTCATATAAAGGCTCACTGTCCTGAATTGCGGCCACTGTGACCAATTCAAACACCACATTGGACCGTTCCAGAATCTAAGAAAAGCAAGGAAATCTTAGGATTTCGTAATTTACGTTATCGTGCTTTCTTTTCTATTTATAAAGTTTTCTAAATACTGGGAAATATTAAACATGAATATAATTAAATAAGTCAGACAAGCTCGAGAGGAGATCCCAAAAATAAAAAATCGAAAAGAAGTGAAAGGAAAATTCTCGTAACGGGCTTGTTCGGCTTTGACAACAAAAGTTAATTTTATTTAAGCCATATCCATCTTTACTTGAATATCGATTTTGTATAAAAGCTGTATAAAAACTGTTTATACCGAGAAAACTTGAAAAATAATGAAATATTATTTGGAGTGCCTAGAAGAAAATAATAGAAAATTACAACAATGTAAGCGCACTTACATTGTTAAATGTGAATGGAATGAGAGGTCGAACTAGGTCAAAAGCCTCCGAAAGCGTTTGACCCACCAGGTCTGGCAAGATATTCAAAAGTGAATGGCCCGTATGACGAATCATCATGTCAGCGCTACAAAATTGAATTAGTGTCAATACAATCAATATTGTGCAGTGTACTTCCAGTTTTGCCACTGCGATGAAAGGCTCTGTACATTTAGAAACCCGTTTTACCAGAAGACGACGCAGAAGGGAAACAGCTCAAAGAGCATGGACGCTTTCACCGGAAGTTGCTCTTCCTCTCTAATTAATTTCACCAGAGACTGAGCCTACGAAGCGGAAAATCTCAAATTAATTAAACTTTTAATTAAATTAGCCTGATAAATGCATCCCTACATGTCCAAAGGCTCGATTGTCAAACTTGAGCTGAAACTTGACATGATTCATTTCCCCGTCCATCTCTTCGCTGATCAGCTCAATTAGCACATTCGTGTCATAGAAGTGCTTGGCAACCTGAACAAAAGCGTCAAGCCGTTTCAAAATTAATCAGCGCTTCAAATGCTAATCATGGATCGCTGCTCGTTTACCTGCTTAATTTGGCCCATTGCATACTGGACAAATCCCCGGCGCTTGCTTCTGTAGTGCAGAATGAGCCCATCTAATGTTTCGTTGTCGCAGTAGAATGACGGGGCTCTCATTCTCGGGTATGAAAATTTCAGATATTCATGCAAGTTGTCCAGACCTATTCAATCTAGTTTTATTGACCGGAAGTTGAAAAAAGTTCCAGTATATGGCAATTTAAAGGCCATGAAGCGAAAAACAGCGATCTTCGAACATAAATTGGATTTAAGAGCATTTGAATTTTACCGTTGAGAAAGTCCCGCATGTGACGACCGAGGACGGACATGACCTGATCATATCCATATTGACCCATAAATTCTACGAAATAGACACCCATCGATTCGAAAAATTCCTTCTCTCCGACGCCCAGTACCTTAAAATAAAGAGTCAACTATACTTTAAAAATAACGCTTCAAGTGACTGGAAAAGTAATTTATGTTTTACTTTTAACACATAAAACTCAAAACGCTTTTAGCGACGCTTTGCTCGCGGAATTTTAGTCTTGATATTCTAAAAAGCAAGTATGTACTATTGAACAAGTGAAAGCAATACCGCACACTACCCCATTTTCTAAATTATGAAATTTTCTAGTAATTTTCATGTAAAATATTTCATTCAAAACTGGAGAAATTGTTGGAATTTTATTTCGATTTGCACAAGTGAAAATTCTATTACACTCGGTATAAAAGTTTTACTTTGCATGGAGCGTTGGACAGCGCTGATTTTCGCTTCCATTGAAAAATAGTTTTCGCGGAAACTTACTGTGACAGCACTTCTGGCGAGCCTAGGTATCAGCGTTTCAGCGTAGACATGGTGGACGCTGAATGAAGGAGTGTCCACCCCCGCATGGCGTCGCACTGATTCCCACTTCCCTTCGCCCCATTGGATCTTTATAAAAGCGGCCAAGTTCTCCAGCAGAAGACCATACATCCTTGTATGTTATGTAAATTAATCAAGTAACTAAAAATCAGTATAAAAAAGAGACACTATGAAGATACAACTAGAGAGATGCAGATGCAGGATACGTCGTGATAGAACGACATGAAAGCGGAGACTGGAAGCTTTCTCCTCGAAGAACTTTCTTTTGCCTGGAAACTTGGGATCCATCCTAAATCGCTTTGTCACATGCAAAACAGAGTGCTCCAGACAAATGGTTCCTAGTTTTCATGGAATACTTCCTGCTCTTACTAAATAGTAGTGATGGATCACAATTACATCACTTTTCGAAATCAATCATTCTCGGTATGATTACGAAATTCAGTTTCAATGTGATTAAACACAACGTATCATGTCCAGCTCAAGTTATACGGTTTCGAAGTATGAAACATACGGTGATGTAATGCGATGTTGCAAGAGCGTGTCTTATTATTTTACATAGAAAAGCATACTATGCTTCACAATAAAAATCGCAAATCTTAAATACAATAAATAATTTTAGTTGTTTCTTGGTTTTGTAAAGATCAGCTTCCGATGACTAAATAGTTGATTAAACGTCACCGGGTGTTCTGCAGCAAAAACGAGTCTTCAGGTTTTACGGAATTGCTATTGATTTGGGTTAAGGACTAGCGATATCACGGCGAAGAGCAGGAATACAATACCACCGATTATCGTAACTACAAATAAATAGAAAATATAGTCAGATTCTGAATTTGAATAATTGACGCTTATTATTGAGTTCTCACCTGTTCTAACTGATATTTTCTGAGCAATCATTTTGCCACCTAGGACGGCTAGGCCGGTGCAGAAGGAATGACCCAATATTCCGCCTATGCAAACTCCCGCAATATCCTAAAATATAATTTTGTAAAAGTGAAATTAGGATTCTCAAACAAATGTAAGTACAAGATAGGATACACAACTAATTGAAATGGCCATTTTTATAGGAATCTTAAATTAAATTGGAAACTAATTCAAAATCTTGGACTTCTTATCGATTACCTCGTTAGCTGCTAGAACAACTGTGGCTAACTGAGATCTATCACCCCACTCGGCAAGAAAGGTCATCGAGAAGGCTTGGATGAAAATCCGCGAGAAAAATGTAAATAAAATTCTCCTAGCCTTAGAAGGCAACCTAGGAGATTTAAGATGACCTGTCTCCATGTCAGAAGAACCCGACGACGGTGCATTTTCCTGTAAAATTCAATTAACGTATAACTACTTTACTGTTTATGGAATCGGAAACCAGAATTTATTTGAAAATCTTACATCTTCATCTTGTCGCCTCAGTGTTGCCTGAACCTCTTCTAACTCTTCAGCTCCTTCATCTTTAGACATTTTAAGCCCATCGTAGAGCATTTTAAGCCCAAATATGGCAAATAGGGCCGTAGAGATGTAATACGTGTAAACCCTTGGGATGATCGTAGTAACGTAGCCAAATAAAGCTGGAAATTAAAAACACCACATTTCTTTTCACAAGCAAAACAATGAATCGGGTTCAGATTCTATCCGGACACCTTACCAGATAACACAGTCATGAAAGCCAGGGCAGAGATAGCACCACCAAATACAGTAATCCTCGGATGCCTCATTGCCATAATCGCTGCTATAAAAAACGTTTTATCCCCAAGTTCGGAAACCACAATCATGGACAGCGAAGCTACGAATGCATGGAAGAACCCGAGGTTTGCCATTGCCGTTGCCACAATGGCGTCTGATGCTGCCGTTGAAGATAATGGCATTGCATCAACAATCAACTGAAATAATCAACAAATAATGAGATTTTGAATTAAAAATCCAACGAGCCCACAGCGCATTCCTTTCATTCAGCCTGTAACACCAAGTGTTCTTGGATTTTCCTAACCTGTTTACCGTTTAAAAAATGTATAAAATTTATACCCATTGCACCTTTGCACCAGCCATAACCGTACTCTAACCACACCGTGTGTAACACTTTGTTAATGTCACATTAATGAAGGTAACAACTTATCCATGAGCTAAACTAATGAACAACTTACCGAATCTTCTGCTCCCATTTTGATGGTTCAACAAGGATCAGCGGGACTGGAAAATGGGTGGTCTGGTACTATTCGAAGGCTTCAGTGACACGTGCAGCAGGTTGACAAGAATCTGGATCGGAAACCCTAAACCTAACCGCACTTACCTACTTTAGTGGACTTAACGTCTTGAACTGTCATTTGAGCAGGGAACGTCAAGAACGGTGATTGACAGGTTATTGACGTTGGGTATCAAACCTAATTAACTAATTAATGCCTCCTGCATCCAATAATTCCCTTCAAATGAACTTCAATTTATCCGTCACTCAATTCAGCTCCTCGTCATCTGACAACACTCCACACAGAGGTGTCCAAAATATTTCCGATGCGACGCGCCGAAATCGCTTCATCATAAATTCAAACTAAACTAATGATTTTATTATTACACTAATTAACTAATACATAATAATAAAAACAATTTATACACTAAAAATAACTTAGCAACTGCATCTTGCTCTTTGATTAGAAAAGTAGTAGTATACCGGTAAACCTCCTGATATTGGGAAACAGGGCAGAAACAAGGATTACGGTAAACTCTTGAAGTTAGTAATTTTCAACGTGCCCGGTGGGCAAAGTTTATAATAAACTTTGTAAACTTTGTAATAAAATAAAATTTTATTTATTTTATTTCTATTTAGCAGAAATCTGAATACTTTACATTCCTAGATTAGCAATTTAATTATTAGATGGTAGTGAGAATAGCTGGATGTTTGAAAACGTTTTAAGTTAATGTTTAAGTTTTCATTTACAATTACAAATTGGTTACAATTTGGTTATGTAATACAAATTCATTATTATAATAATAAAATTGGAAATTTAAAACATCATTTGATTGTTAAGACGCAATTATTTCAAATATCTTCCTCCCCCATGCACCGCCTCCCTGTTGAACACATTTGCTCAATCTGATCTTGTATTCAGCGTTTTAAATCTGCCTCGTTTGCGAAAAAGAAGTCTCTGTACATTTCGCTTGTACAGAAAATTGTATGATCAATAGATGACGCCTTGCACATGATGTTGATATTCGCAAGTCCGCAAACGATGCATCTTTTTTTAAATTTTAATCATCCTCTTTCTATGCTAAGGGTGGAAGACGAGGTTTTAAAAATAGTTTTTAAAAATAGTTTTTAAAAATTTGAAAGATGATTTCTAAAATTCCTTTGATTTTATGATTGGCTTTGTGTATGACTAAGGTAAGATGATGGTGGCTGGGGGTGATGTGCAAGGTGTTTCTTACCTGTTGCGTTCTACCTGAGTTCTTAAGGGGATGACGCCAAAAGGAAAAGTCTGAAAGTGGGCCACAAGATCCCTTGGAAATGATCTTCCAAAAGCACTTAGCCACTTTGCGCCGCCCAGTCCCAACCACTATTCAAATTCCAACGAAAACACATCTTAGCAGCCACCTTATCCCATCAGTCTTCACTCCACCTTCACTCTGTCTCCATCAAACGCAAGTCAATCTTAGTCAGTTAAATACGGACATTTCATCCCTAAGATTATCCGATAATTCACCATCTTCAATCTCTCCTATTCAGACCCAAGTGGACCACATTTGGAACCCTGTCCCAATTAAGGGCCTCCCTGGCTCAACCCACGAGATGCTAAAAGTCGATACTACGTTCGGCAAGGGAATTGTCAAGGTATTGCAAAAAAGTCTTTTTTATACCGAACCGCAAGAGTTTGAATTTTTAGATTAAAATCATGCAAAAAATTTCCAAAACATTTTTGAAACCAAGTTATCTTGATACCATATTGGCGAACGGCAATTTGCGCGCAGTAAAAGAATTACCATAATTTTTTGGGCATATTTTTTGGCTCAAAACTGTTGATCTGAAACCGGTTGGCTGGGTTTTTACGGGTAATGAAATTGGGCAGTTTCCATTGTAAAACGATTCTCATTGTTCCCTTCCATAAAGGATCGTGGGTATAGGCAAAGGGAACAGGTTGGCAGTGTTTCTAGGGCAGATGACCCCTCGGGCAGCAGAAAGGTCACGCCGCCCTGCCGAATTCCGATAGGTGCGATAGGCCCTTAAGGGCTCCCAATCTCGGTCTAGTATACTGAACGACCTGCCAAAATGGACGAATAAGCAATATTTGGCTTCTGATTTTTGAATTCAGGATAAGCTATGGGGATAAGAGGTCAAGCGTAATCTTGAACTCAAGATCCATGAAAAGCAGAGGTTGAGGACGAGGTTTATGCTGTAGTTGTAAGAATTTACCAGAAAATCCCTTGGCAAAGCGGTTTTCTGTCTAGATATTATAATTTTTAATGCATTTTTAAATCAGACTTTGAACGGAGGAGGTCAAAGTCCAAAAATAAATCCAGGGGGACACAACCTGAGTGCAGCGTTGTTGGCGTGTCTGTCAATATTTTTCAAGGTCACAGGACTCATAAGCTTTTTTAAATTGGCATAAACTGGTTGCTCCGCTTCAAAGGAACATTAGCATTCGTTTAATTTAATGGAATAGTGAAGTCAATTTTTATAATTATTTTCAAAAGTTATTGCCTGGCTAACGAGTCAGGCAATAGGAGCCAATCAGGCGATGGTATTAGCAGGCATTTCTATTGAAAGTTGTTTTTAGCTTTAGCAAATTAGTTAAATTGTGTAACAAAAAAGACTTGACGTTTTTAGAAAATCAGATTTGTAGAAACGTGTCTAACTTTAATTGAAGCCTTTTTAATTTTTCAAGCTCGAGCAGCAGAATCTATAGCAAACTTCCAGTTTCAACGTAGATTTCAGCTTTCCACTTAAAATTGTTTATTCTACCCTAATTAAGCTACCTTTTCAAGCATTGTTATTTTTCAAAAATATTACAACATCAAGGATCATCTAATTACGTTTGCCATTCGAATTAGGGATTTTCGTCTAAAAATGGATCGCTTGTTGAATTTTTTTTCTGCTTGTTAAGTTAATAATGTCTAAAAAGCCAAATTGGGTTCAATGTTAAGGTTAAATTAAATATTAATATAAGGATGATGGCATGAATCATTTCATTGTAAGTTTCGACACATTCCCAATTAAAATTAATTTAACGTGTAATCCACTCTTTTGACTACCTACATCCACTAACCATACATAGTAAACCATTTATTAGCCAGATCTATTAATATTGGACGCTTAAATCATCAACTATTTTTTGCAGCCTAGAAAAAATAAAAAATCATATAAAAAAAACTTAATTCATATTCTGGTATATGGAAAGTTAGGTTTTTAAAAATTCAAGGATTTTTCTGTCCTTTGGCAAAATTACATCATCCCTGACTCATTAGATTTTTTTTCAGGTAAACATAATTGATCTGAGACTGTTCTGAACCACTAATTTAGTAAATGAATGTGCCTGGAAGTGATTTTTAATGAAGTTGATATCTATTTATCTCCTGGCCTTGACTCTTGTTGAATTATTGGGAGGTAAAGCCTCCAACAATGGAATTGAATACATTGTTGGATTGGAAGTTATAGGTTATTAATGACTACTTCGTTAGCAAAAAAAATCTGGACAATACAAAAGTTTACCTGACTTCCCTTGGGTACTTTACAAAAAATTAAATTAATTCTTCTCTCTATTTCCTATTTCATTTTTTTAGTGATTCGTAAAACAACCAAGCAACCGTAGTCTTATGGCTTTATAAATCATGATTTCAATTAAATTGTTCCTCCGAAATTACTATTTTGTTCTAAATTATTCGCCTTGCGAAATTCAAATTTTTTTAGAATCGGCCTAAATTGCAAAGATCTCAAAATCCATTTCCAATTGACGTTTTCTTCTCCTCGTTCTTTTTTGTTTATTCTAAAAATAAATTGTTTTTTTTTATGTTTTAAATCGTTAGTTTCAAACGTGACTCAATTAGGGTATGCTCCTGAAGAAGGCCCTAAAAGTTCATATCCGACGTAACGAATTCATGATGATTCGCACAGCGTAATTATAGAACTTTTGTACCAAAACTAGAAGATAATATGTTTTTCAATATTAAAAGCAAATAACATGTTCGAGAAAAAAAAACGGTTTTAGATTTTGAACCCTGGAAGAACATATTTTCAGCGTTTTAGCATGTGTTGGTTCTTCACCTTTACTCCAGAGGGGAACAACAAAACGTCATTATTTTTTCACTGCCTTAAATGCTGTGACGATACTTGAATTATTTCGACAGGTAACTTAATTGCTAAACCACGATTTAGCGTTAGGAAATAGATCATGTTAATTGATGGTGAAGGTCCAAAGTGCAGGGGAAATTGGTTGAGGTTCAGGGGCGTCACTGTCGCATTCCAAGGCACAAAAGAAGAAAGTGGCCCTATTCTTTCTCAATCTAGGTTGATTTTGGATAAGGCTTAAATATTTCTAGTCACTTTCACGCTCAAACCCAACTGAAAAGGCAGTCTTAAAAGTTATAAATACTTCTTTTTCTATGTCTTCTTGGAATCCATTTTCCCATGCCTCGAAGCCATGTAACTTTTGTGATTGACTAGTATAAGGTGCCATTAGCCTACACATAACACTACAGACGCCCACTTCTCACAACTCGTCCTACAATTAGCAAACGACGAACCTAATTAGGCTGAGATAGCACTTAAATTTTCAAAAAATTTAAGGCATGATTTTTCAACAGTAAGCCGTGGTTGTGCTTTTAACAGTTTGACCTTTGACCTCCTTCAAAGCATGTTGTTAAACTACTGAATTTGAAATCATTAATTATTAGAATTTAGATTTAGACTTACTAAAATTAGACTCGAAACGTGCTCCCAATCAGAGGCAGTGACGCAAAGAGGCTAATAATAACACGACCGCCGATCATTTGGTACAGAAGTAGTAATGGCAATTGTTGTGTAAATTTTTTTTTTTTACAAAAATAGGTAATTTTCAGGTAATTTTCATTTACGTCAATTACAAGAAGGTTTCATCTCTGCATAACAGTTTGTGTGCAATACGCTCGATTACCACTTGCTACAGGGCTGAATTATAAATGTAAAATGCTCAGGTTGACCATTAACTGAGGACATTTTCACTAGTAAAGTTTGGAATTTTGACAATTTCATTGACAATTTCTTATAGTCTTTTATCAATGAATGAATGAAAGAGAAAGCGTAGCTCTTTTGGAGAGTTAAGGAGGTGCCAAAAAATCTTGTATTTTTATAATTTGTTTGTGGTGTAAAGCCAATTGACGTCAGAGGCTCGGCAGTAGTGATCTACCGTGCCATTTTTCCTTGTTAGTTTTTTTTTTTCATTTTGGCAATTTCCAAATAAACAGAGCCAACCCACAACGCTGGACCACTTTAGCGAGGAGTGGGTGATGGTACTTGTTTTGATTTTAACCCACACAGAAATCCCAGCGCCAAAAATTCATTCACAATTCCCAGAATGTACAGATAGGGCGTCTTTTTCTTAGCAAAGAGAAAGTTTTTTCTTGAAGGAAAAAGTGAAAGCCTTTGTAGAAAATTTTGCTCCACTTCTGGTGCTTCCCATTGTGTGGACGGCCATTGTTAAAGTCAAACTGCTGCGCAACTGGCGACGGTGTGGACCGTGCCGGGCCTTTACATTTTTCATTGTTTCCTTCAGGGGATGCTTGTTAGCGACAATAAAAAATACGACAGACGAATGTGGTTTAGTGGTTTACGAAAATATTGTTCTCCTACAAATGCTGCGAAACACGTCGACTTTACTGACGCAAAAATTATTTTTCCAATCCAATTTGCTAAAAATTGAGGAGGTTTCAATAGCATCATGCCACAAAAAACATGTTTTGAGCATCTCGCAGGAAATGAAAATTTTGAAAAGTATTCGTGTCCTTTGCGAAAATTTGTACATGCGTCCTTTAGAAAGGGCCTAATTAAGGGGAAATTAAGTGGTCCGCCAGGGGATGGAAAGTGACCTTGTCACAATGTCAGGAGGTGTAGGTACATGGGACTGAGATGTCATGTCTATTTAGGGGGCGGAGCCATCTCAGCGCTCTAAATCCACTTCCCAATCTCCGAATTCTGTCATTAGTCTCTGCGACGCTGAAGTAGGAGGTGGCATCCCATAACTTGGCTTTGATCATTTGATTTTGTTCATCATTCGCTGCAGCATTACCCTAGAGCCACTTAATACTACATACTACTTGAGCCAGCACCTAGCATCTTAACTGCAACATACTTCTCTGCTTCATTTAGATGGAAGGTCAAGTTGTATCATCTTCGGTTGGCTGCCACATCAAAAACGAATCAAACGCCTGCAACTTTTCTCCAAAAATTGGGTCATACAGTAACCAAATGTCCTTGGATGGCAATGGGGGCGTGGCCTATGGGAATTTGGCCGAGACCTTTGACCTGTCTCTGTTGGGAGACAGCTTCGAGGACAACGATTCGGCTCTCGTACCCTCTCCAGGATCCTGGATGCAGATGAACGGTACTATGGACCCGGCATACTGGCAACAAATGTCACTCTACGATGGCGGCTCTCCAGGAAGCGACATGTACAGTGCCTATTCGCCAGACTCGAAACCTGAACATTCGCCGCAACTTTCGAATTTCGACGTTGAATTTAGCCAAGGGCTTCCAGGAATTGGGCTGGACTCACAGGAGCCCAATCGAAATTTCCTACTGCGCCAGTGTCTGGAGGATACTTCCTTCCAGAAAAAATGTAACTTCAAGCCGGTCGACATCGCTTTCGCAAAGGTAAGGAAAAAAATGTTTTAAAAAATGGCGGCTATGCGTTAAATTAGAAGCAGAATGTCGCTTGCGACACTAAAAACTGCGCTAACTGTGCCAAATAGTTGAAAATGAGAAATTGAAGTCTAAATTTTTTTTATTCATTCTTGCCGCATCATTGTACAGAAGTCAATTTCGATACTCGACGATCTGTTCTTAACTGCGTCACATGGCGTGACAGTTTTTTTTAAATTCATTTTCCTGCTATAACGCTGCCTTTCCCTTTTTCAAATGAACGTTAACAGGTGGAAAATTGCTAATTGGGCAAATTTAGGCCCATGGTTCCAAAATATTTACGCTAGAGCTACTAGGATTATTAGATCAGGATAAGACAAATCCCCGTCGGTGCGCCATATGCTGCGAATATCGAAAATTACATATGATTAGGATATGGAATCATGGCTCTGACGAAGCTGTGCGTAGTACACACAGAATGGCTTAATTTTCTTTCTAAACGGTTAACTTGATCCAGATTTATTCCTTGAATTCCTTGAAAGTTTTTTTTTTTTTGCATTTAAAAATGGCTGAAATGAGTGAATTGCGAGTATTTCTGGAAATTTTCCAGAATTTCAAAGTTACTGTGAGGTAAGGGGTTACGTGCTCCCTGCACATGTTGTTTTTCAAATAATTTCGTTACGTAAAGGATCAGTAGGCGTTGGCAAATTAAAATTTCATTCAAAAATATTTTTTCTAGAATCTAAAAAATAGTGGGTCACAGGGACCAATGTTCAAACGCTTATTTCTATGTTATTTGGATTTTAGGAAAATGGATTCGGTGCCAGCGACGGTGGCCTGCCAAGAACCGGGACCTTCCAAAACAATAACTTGGAATTCAACCAAATTGAACCAGTTTTCAGTCTTGCATTTGAACAAGTACGATCCGACATTCGAAAGACGTGTGCAGCCCTTGACATCTCACCTGGTACGCTTTTCTAAAAATTAAAAAGAAAATCTTTTTTTAAGCTTTTCTTCATGAACTATTAATACGCTTAGGCCACACGTCTGGAAAATTTTAGTAAAATGTAATTAGGAACGATGCGATGAAAAAAAAAGTCTTTAGAAAAAAAATGTGAAACATGATGCTTCAAGGTAAACCAGTTTTAAAAGTAGGTTGGACAGGCGCTTTTGATTTGCACCTACTACTTCAAGATTTTTATTTTTTTTGAAGATTCGAATCTAAAACAAGATTTGAAAAAGCACTTGAGCTTGTTATTTTTTTGTATCCACTCGCTCGTTTTCTTAATGGATTTCTAAAAATACTAGAAAAGTGGAAACTTGGGAAAAAAATTTAGTTGGTGGCTGGAAGTGTTTTAAGAGGTTGATCAAGATCCAGGTTGATTTTAATTAATTCATGACGCACAATACTTTGCATAAGATAATTACTTATTTATCACCTCTCGCCCAACAAAACTTTGTTTTCTCCAGTCTGCTCACTCCAGTAAAATCCAGCAAAAAATAGTGGATTTTTTAACGTTACAACATTTTTTTTCACCCTCTTATTTTACTTTAGACCCTCTTGATTGGTCAAGCGTAGATGTCCAATCATGGCTGGCCCACACTCTCTCCTCATTGCCACGGATGATGACGACGGGTGTTGGGACGCCGCTGGAAGTGGTCATAGCCAACTTCTGGAACATGGACGGAAGGATGGTCCACGCCTTTTCCGAGGCGGATTTCACTCGATGTGACCCAGATAACGGTGATCGACTGTTTGCCAACCTGGAACTCTGGAAAATTTCAGCGCAGATGGATGCCGTCAAAGGTGACCTGGAGAACATGCTCTTTGGCTGTCGACAACAGAGCCACTGTTACGAGGATCAGTCACCTGACCTCTTGCTTCCGACGGTTCGACTTCCGGAAGAGAGCAGCAGCAGCAGCGGGAGTTCCATTGGTTACTCAGATGGAAGCGATACTTGCAGCTCCGTCGACTCAAGGTCACCGCGCCCCACCTTCCACCCAGAACTTATGCAAACTGGTAAGTTTTTGTTATTTTGCAGCCGCCATTTCCATAATGCAAAAGGCAACTAAACGTAATAGTTATGGATGTGACCTTCTGCATATTGTTAGATCATCACAGGGCACTAGCGAAGTCAAAACGAAAATCATGTTCAAAATCAGTACAAGAGCCAAGCATAAGCAGCAGTGTGCGTTGGGCTGGAAGGGCAAATAGCATTCCAACAACGCCTTCCCAGCCGCGGTGCAAAGTTTCAAAATCATGTCAAAATTGTAAAAAATCGCAAATCGAAGTATGCAAACTAGCTCGACGTGTTTCTGACCCCTTTCCTTTGCCCGCAATTAAAAATGGGAAGCCTGTTAGCCCAATTTTTAGGAAAATTTGTGCCAATACAAAAACGCGAAGTCCAAAGCTTTACTAAAAAAATGCAAAATAAAGTGTCACGATATGAAGGTCAGACGGTGGACTCCATTTGAGAATTCTTTGTAAATTGGTCCTACTAAACGATTTTTTTTGTATCAAAATTTAGCCTCATGTTACCAGAAATGTGATAGGCTATTTAAACAGAACCTTTCCAGGCAAAAAAAAACAACAACAACATTTTATACAATTTTGCTTAATTTTTGTTCATTGAGTAATTTGAACAATTAAACAAATCTGCATTCTGGACTTAATCACTTTATTCAGATTTTTTTTAATAACATTTTCGAATAGAAATTTTCTGGGCGTCGCCCAATTTTCAAGACCTTGGACTAAACTACCAAGGAACTATATGAAGTTTAATTGATAATTTGCGCCGAATGTTGTAGGAAAAAATGTGGGCTCTAAATTTATAGGTAACTGAATGGGCGGTAGCGGAATTGAAATTTTTGACCAAAGTACTTTACACTTTAGATTGATTACCCTCCATTTTGAAAGTAAAGTGCTGCACAATTTTTCCTCCATTTTTTCTAAAGAGGCAATTTCCTACGTTCATACAACCATTGCATGGCTAACGATCCTTAAGGAAGTGCTAATTTCCTTCTTGGAAATGGAAAGTAAGTAGAGTGAATCATCAACCATTGGAATTTAGGCATCTGTAATTCAAATGCTACCCTTAAAGGGCCGAATAAGGGTCAGGGATCCAACGGTTCTTGTTGAGAGTGTCAATTATGTCAGGTTGGGTTCGTTTATTAGAGAGATCTGTGTAGGCAATGATGAAATCATCATTTCATTCAAGATTCAAGTATTTTTCCCAGAGATTTAAATCGTTTTGGTTAGGGAAAGTAGGCCAGCGTGGGTTTTTTTTGGTGGGTCTTGCTTCAAGGCGTTTAGCAATTTAGTACCCCCTTCGGCCCATAAGACATTGCGTGTGATTGTACTATAGCCTAAAACGATCCTGCAGGTAGGAATTCCCCTTGAACGGTCTCTTCTAGAAAGAGAAATTTGTGACGTGAGTGGCGCACGATTCTGTTTTCAAACAATTGAAGGGCGGATGACACAAGAGATCATGACAGAAAATTAGAAAGCTTTCCCTTTACCACGAATGCACTAAGAATAGAGGTGACGAAGCCTTAATTAGAGCCACTGGCAAGGAAGATTCTAATAAGGAATATTAATAGGTTCTTAGAAGATGGGTCATTTGGGATAATTTCTTACGATTTTTTATCTTTACAGATGACGAAGATGACGAAGACGAAGCCGAAAAAGTGGTAGTCGGCGGTGGAGCCAAGAAGAGCCCCACCAAAACCGGTGGAGCTCACATCCATTTGTGGCAATTTCTCAAGGAACTTCTGGCCTCTCCCCAGCAGCACGGATCCTGCATCCGGTGGCTGGACCAGAGTCACGGGGTGTTCAAAATCGAGGACAGCGTCCGCGTAGCACGTCTCTGGGGCCTGCGCAAGAACCGGCCGGCGATGAACTACGACAAGCTGTCACGGTCGATCCGACAGTACTATCGAAAGGGGATCATGCGCAAGACGGAGCGGTCCCAGAGACTCGTCTACCAGTTCTGTCACCCCTATGGCCTCTGAAGTAATCCGTTGGGATGTCCACAAATGAAACAATGTTGCTAATTATTTAGCGTCTCACATTCCGTTACTGCAGTTTTATGCAGTTCTTTCTCTACTTTCCCTTTTTTCCATGTCCAGGGAAAGTCCTGCCCAAAACGTTAAGCGTTTTTCAATTTTTTTTGAAACAGCTTAACTTTTTCTTAAAAAAATGTTTTGCTCTCTCGAGGTTAGCATTCCCTTTAACTCTACTAGGCAGTCATCGCCTCCATCTTTAGAATATTATGAATGTCCATGTGGACTTCTAATATTATAATCAATTTATTATGAAGCTTAGTATAGCGCATTTAGATGCAAACTCTGAATTACATTTATTGTCAAGTGTTCAGTTTGCAATTTTCTGAACAAGGGAAGCAAAAATGTACGTCCAATATTTGGACAATATTTCAAAAAGTAGTGCTTAGAAAAACTTTAGCTAGCTAAGCAAAATCAGGAGTGCTATTCCAGCGTTTGGTTCGATGGGTATTCGGGAAGTATATTTTTTTTGAAAATGTGTGTAGCTTTGGTGGAGGTATTAATGGTACAAAATCAATTTTAAAATGAATTTTGTAATAAATCTAGTTTTTGAATAAGCATTTTGTAAAAACAAACTGTTATTTCGATCCTTGCATTACTCCGTGCGTTAGTTCGTATAGAAGAAAAATAAAAATGGATTTACGACAAGCGTTGTAACTAATTTTCGCTCAATGTACAGTCACAATGAAAAATATCGATTATTTCATGATTAGCTAAACATAAAATCATAAATCCGAGAAAAAATGATTATTCTTTCACGATTGCCAAATCATTTGAATTTGATTCTAGTTCTGATTCATCTTCAATCTGATCAAAAGTTGATTCTTCTGAGCGCATAATCACTTGGAGCTGATTTTCTCGGACTTCATCTTTTAAACGAACAAATGCTCCCTTCCGAACTACGAAGGCACCCTGCAACCCAACCTTAACGGACTTGATGCGCCCTCCATTCTTTGCTCTCTGCGCCTTGGGCGTCAAGAAACGATTTTTGGGGCGCATCCCTTCTACGCTGATTCCGTGATGAAAACGTTGTACTCTTGTTCTTCTGATAGGCTTCACTCCTAAGATGACTCCAGCCTTAAATTTCCTGAGAAGCGTCATCGCTTCAGCGAAAAAGTTAACGAAGATACTTGATCTGGAAGATTCACCGCAGCCTGCTTCGACGTTCTGAAAACCACCAGGAAAAGTTGGATGGACAAATTGATTTGCAAAAGTAATTTGTTCCACCTCTGATGGAACTTGGTCCGTAACTGTTTCCGTAACAGAAACCACTTCCTTGTTATATTCAGAATGGTGTTCAATTTTCCACGGTTTCGTTTCCACTAATGAAAATTTAGAGTCCGTTGAGTAGCCGCGCGGTTTGTCCATCTGCATGAAGAACAGATTTGTTAGAGCTTGTACGCCATTTGCAGTTAAATTTACTCTAATTTTCAGTCATTTTTGCAATTAACCGAATCGTATTACTTGACCCGCCAAGCTCACCAGCATCGAGGCCTTTGAATCCCCACTTGGAATATTTTCTGACCAAATATTGTTCAAAAACCCTTCTCCGCAATGCTCAGGTTCAATATGTCTTTCCATTTCCGGCGTATTTTCTGTAGAGTGCGCACGCGCATTAACCGATCTCTGCCGTCTATGAGATGTAGCGTATTGTCGATCCTCTCGAAATTGGCTGTATCGATAACGTATGAGAGCAAGCGATTCTCGGACAGCTAATCTCAGGCGGTGATAGGCTCTTACTAAAGGATACACTCGCGGGTTATAAAATTCGCTCATGGCTCTGTCTGTTGACCGCACCGCCATTTTATTCAAACTTTTTCAAGATTTTCTACTAGAAAATCCCGATTTTTAATTGAACATATCCTATTTCGTGAATGCGGTATATGTTTTCGCATGTGTAATTGGTCGCCCTTTCCCAAGAAATGTTGCTAAACCGACTGACTCAAGTGCAACGATTAATATAGTTGGAATTGTAACGGCAATGATCGAGGAAAGCGCAGCTTGAAGCGTTGTTTTCATTCACGAAATTAGAAAAAACGTATCTGAAGTGGCAGTCATTTTAATATTACTGTTCCAAAAAAAAGTCGCTTGCGGCAAAACATTGAATTCGGTTGATACCCGCGAAATTTGTAATGACTTTGACGTCAGAGGTGATTTAATTTGTTTTGTAATTTTTTTTTCTTTTGTTTTCATTGTTTACCATGGTAGATTAAATTAACCATTCAATTGAATTAGGTTAATTAAGTTAAGTTTAGGGTAATCTAATTCCTCCAAATTGACAATGTGGGAAGCATTAATATCCTGGTACATCAACAAGTATCTGGGTGACTATGTCGAGGATCTCAACTCACAACAACTGTCATTGGCTCTTGGACAAGGTAAGGTACTTAAGTTGAACCGTTGGTGGACGCTGGACGGATGGAGGATTTAAATCCAAAATCAGCAACTAATTGCAATGCAATTCGCAATCTAAGAAACTCGAACTAATTTTGCTTTTAGATAGCTTTAAGCTTTATTGATTGTTGGTCCTTAATAATGCTGTGAAATGGAAACAATGTCGATGTATTACAGGGGAATTGGAGTTGGAGAATGTACCGCTCAAGAAAAATGTCTTCCGTTTTTGGGGCGTTCCTATTGAAGTCAAGTCCAGTGTTGTTGGAAGGATCAAAATCGAATTCAACCTCCTCAAGTATTTCCGTAATGAGCCTGTTCTCATTACCATCGAGAATGTCTATCTGGTAGCGGTTCCGCTCAATCTTTCAAAGGTGAGGTAACTGGAATGGGCCGTAAAAGCTCTAACTAAACTTATGTTAGGTCAATATTGTTAGTGGTGTCGTGATATGAACCAGTTTCAACTGTTAAATGTGGATTTCAATTTTGCAAGTGCATTTAAACGGGAGGGATTAATGGGATTATATAATGTATCGTCGTAATTTTCTATACAGTGGGATCCTGTCCGAGAAGCTGATTTAGAGCGTCAAATCAAAATGGCTGCTTTAGATTCCCATGAAGCGCGATGGAAGACACAATTTGAATTGACATCAAATGCTTCGTCTAACTACTCCTCACTCTACTTTTCGTCGATGCAGATTGGGGCCTCTATTGTTACCAAAGTTATTGAAAACTTACAACTAATGGTTCGCAACGTTCATATTCGCTTCGAGGAGGTCGTAGATCAAACACTGGTAGCTTTTGGCGTAACTCTCAAAAGTTTGACTGCTCAGAGTTGTGATGCTCAATGGAATCCACTCTCCTCTTCTCCAACCGGAAATACGCCAGACTGCTCTTTCAAAACACTTCAGCTAACTGAGTTTGTAATTTATTGTGATACGAAAGCTGAGAAATTCAGTGATCTCAATCCAGTTGATCTAATTGTAAGCCGAACTCAATATCATTTAAAAAAAAGTTGGACTTGGCTGTTTTTACAGAATCAAACTGAATTTAGACCCGTCTTGTCCAATTGGCTCTGTTTTGCATAAAGGATTGAGGCTTCGTGCACCAACAGGGTCGGGTTCGTTCAAAACCTTAGGTTATAATTTCGTGAATTTAAAAAAGAGCCGATCTTACTACAGTGCGGGAAAAATGTATAAGTCCACTTCTAATTTTTAATGAAACTAAGGTAAAATTAGAACGCAAACGAGCATGGTTTACATATTTTATTCCT
>VYYI01000118.1:0-49559 GCA_021029175.1 Bilobella aurantiaca | reverse complement strand
ATAAGAAAGTCTTCATTTAAGTATAATCTAGAAATTTAGGAAAAACACTAGAACAATTTAGTAAAGTAACATTGTAAAATGAGTGTAAAAGTGAGATGCATTAAATAATAATATAACTTCTTTATATAATAAATATGTTTGTTGTTTAATAGTAGATTTTATATAAATTCAAAGTTTTTTTTTATTTTAAAATTTAATTATTTAATTGTAAACTCGGAGTGGTTCTATTTACTTGTCATTTACCTGTACGCTTCATGAACTCTAAAGTTTAATTTATTTTGAATGAGAATGGAAACGAAAAACTTTGCCGTCAAGAGGCACTTTTTCGTTTACAACGGAGCGACAGCCCTCTACAAGGGTCCATATGTTGCCTCGCTGTCATTTTAAATATGAAGTACCGTGAGATTCACAATAACTTAAATACACAACGGAATATAGTACTCTTAAATTGTGGCCCATAATTTTGTCAAAAAGCCATAATGTCACAAAAATTGTCCAAAATTATATCTAGAATATGGTTTCTATTAAGAGGGTTCTAGGTTATGGATATTATGAATAAGAGTTCTTAATGTATTGCTTTATTCTGCTACTTCAGGTGTTTGTGAAATTCACTGTACATTTTGAAGTGTCATTGACACTGACGGGACGTATACAATAGGCAGACAACTTCTGTTCTTTCTTTAAAAGTTGGCGTTGACGGAGGAACCTCTCAATTTTGATTAATGGAGAATCTTTTAGTGAAAGTCAGAGAAAAGTCTTTTCTCAAAATGCAGAGAAACGGTTTCTCAAAGTTTTCTCTTCGTGGAGCAGAGGGTTTGAATGAATTGAAATTTAAGTGAAAGCAAAGTCAAGGCAGAAAGGTGCATAGAAATTTTGAAATCCGCCTGCAATCAAGGCTAATGATTTCCAGCAGAGTGCTTTCACCTTCTTACCTGGTATTATATACCGAGGGGTCATCCGCTAAATTCAAAATTTTGAATTTCAACTGTTCCGAATATATTTTTTGTGCTCCCACATATACAATATTTGATATATTTGGAAATGACGATATTTGAAAAATTTCTCATTTCTCATTTTTGAATTTCACATTTGTAACGTTTTAATAGTATATTTTTTCAAAAAAATGGTTTTAGTCAAAAATTTACCAAAATAATTGCGGTGTAGTGTTGTCAGCCACTAAAATAGGGACTAATCCGCAAAGAGTTCTGCGCAGTCGCTTTTTTGTTCAAAACGTTTAGCTGCGCAATTTCTAAGCACTATGCACGGAACTAATTTGTAGAAAATACTTTTGTGGTGCGGAGAGAAAGGCGCCAAGTAAAAGTCAAACACTAGAGTCAAGGAGTCATAAAAAGTTTAAATTGCTTTTTTATCGGCGCAAAACTTTGGCCCAGTTCACAAAAAAAAAGCGTGAATTCTCTACGCATAGTTGTGTGCTTAAAAGTGGTTGCAAGTAACTCCAAATAAGTACACTGTACTTACTGGTTTACTCAACTTACCATTTTGCATAAATTACCGGTAAATAAGTTCAGTTTGTGGTAGAACATGATTAATAAAGGTAGATAATCGTAGATAATACATTTATCTTCAAAAGCAGATAGCAAAATTTAAATTTTAGATAACTTTATTACAATATTTGCAAAAGTTCTTAGCGTATTGTGAAAGTGCTACGGATAATGTTTCGCTATCTGCAACACTTTCCTATATTTCTCTTAAATATTGTTACTATCGGGCAAGAACAGGCGATACTTAGCTATGAAACTTAACACCAATTGTTTGAGCGCAAAAACTATAAATTGTTCACTTTTATGAAAAGCTGATTTACTTATCTCCTTTACTTTCTTCGGGTGGGAAGTGGGGAGATATAAGAGGATAGTTTAGATAAAGTAGATATTTTAAAATCGATATGGGATGGGGTAAGATTTGTTGCCTCCTGTTCGCTTCCTTGCCATTTGATCCGGAGCGATGTGTATTGAATTACGTGTCGGATGCATGCAAAAAGAGAAAGTTGGGAACTCCTTGGGAATACAGAATATTTATCAATTTCTACATCCATCATTTACGAATCTCCCTTTTTCATCCCTTCACCAACACTATCCTCAACATCCCTCTCTGCACAACTAGCTCAATAAAAAAAAACACAGTTTTCAAGATACTCAAAATAGAACAGAAAAAATATATACTGCACACATAGTAGTTGAAACTTGCAAAAACCAAAGCTACCGTATAGTCATTTCCTAACTGTGAGATTTTAAAATGCAAGATTTTAAAAATTATCTTTCAAATTTGAACTTTTCTTGCTATTCTCCGGATCCTTCTAATGAATTTATCGCACATTTATAGCACCTTATTGTGGTTTTGAGGTAAGTTTGTACTTTTTAGTGCATGTCTTTTGCATCTATTTGTAAAATTTGTATAGATACATGCACAGAAAAATTAAGGCAATTATTATGGAGAATTCAAATTTACAAAACTCTAAAACGACACGTTAAATGAACTCGATCATTACAAATGTCTCAAAATGTGTTTTGTTTATTTCTATAAACAATGTTTTTTTGTTAAACAATTTTTGTTTACCTATCGAAATTTTGCCTTAGCCTGTACTGACACCACGGAACAAGAGCTGTTGTTCCCTGGAACCCAACCTAGGGAATTTGTGGAGGAGATAAATTAATTTTGAGCGGCGTTTTGGTCCTGTCTGCTCCTTTTCCCTTGCCCTTGTGCCGTCGAGTGCCATTAATAGACGTGATGAGATGGGTTGTGCTAATGATAATTTCACTAATTTAATCCCTAATGGCCTCCACAACACAAGGGCATTTGAAGAGACAATGGAATTCTCTCTACACGCCTCACTCACCATTATGCACACACTTCACACTTCGACGAGCAAACATATAGGCAAAAGAGCTTCAAATCCAAAAGCATAAAATCCCCCTAGAAAATTTTCTGATAGGGGAAATAATGGAAAATAATTTTTTTAAATTAAGTTTAATATTAGAGAAACACTACTAAAAGATATTAAACGATAATTTGGAGTCGCTGAGATATCAGTCGCTGAGATATCTCAGAACCGATATTTCCCAACGTTATATTTCAAAAGTGCTTTAGAGAGGGTGAGAGTTGTGAAGAGGAGAAAGCGAGATTTTATGGTGATCGATGAGCATTAGGTGAAAGTTTTTTTTTAGGTTGAAGGATTTCAATCAAGAAAAGTGGAATGCTCATCCTTTCATCAAATGCCCCTCTAAACGCCACAATGGAAATGAGCTACATTTTAAGTGCAGCTTTTCAGAGGAGCTTTTAAAATACAAACACTATTTCCTAATTACTTCCAAATCGTATTGATGCCTGAGTAATTACTGAACTTCACAATTTATATGAGATTTAGTTTTTAGGGCCTGTTCCCTAGAAAAACACCAAAATTTTGAAAACGAATTTTTTTTTTTAAACCAGTAAGTATAAATAATTTTCAAAATTTTCTTACTGATATTCAAACATCGCCAAGGCCCATATATAAAAAAATTTTTATGCAAGTGGTATGCAAAATATGTATAAAAGTATGTTTTATGTTTGTAGTAGTATGTTTGATGTAGTATTTCTTGGGAGCCTTTGATTGTGGCTTGTGTTTAGCATAAACCACGCGCTATTTGGGAGGCTCCCAATGTCGTTTGGGATGGACCTAAAACTACTTGGGAGCCTGAAAATTTTTGTTTGGGATGAACATTGTATGGAAACTCGTCCCAATAGTTTTTTGTAATAAACCTCGTAAATTCGATAACAAAACATGCATCGACTATGCATGTATGCATGCTACTATGAGATATCTATAAAGTTACTTTATTTAAAATTGCGATAGTATTTTACTGCTAAATAAGAACCTAGTTTGGTTAAGGTTTACCAGATACGATTTACTTTGGGAACAATAGCAAAGTGTTAAATTTGTGTAGGTAGCTGATTAAGAGAAAGTTTGTAGACAGGAGTAAAAGTTTAATTAGTATTGACTCTGTGAAACGGGGCTCGAGCACGGTAGAGCTCCAAAAGTTAGAAAAGTTGTGAAAATATCATAAAGAAAGTGTTTGGAGAAAGTGGAGAAAGGGATTGTTTCCAGGAGCCTTTGGGAGGTAGCAGTGATTTAAAGAATGAAGTTCATCCGCTGACAAACGACTTCAATAGGATCAGAGCGGCGGAGAAAGTGGCTGATGACGAAATTGCGTCGAGATTGGACCCTGGTCACCAATACGTTCCGGCCCTGACATGTCACAATCTTATTTTCGCCAACACTCCCCCATGCTATCTACTCAGAACATACAACATTTCCCAGTCCTCTTTATCCAACATTTCCCCTAACCACACCCTTGACACTCATCTCATGACCTAAGGCACATTCCACCTCATTGCAACAGTCTCACTCACACAACCAATCAGAGCCCTCATTTCTCAAACTCTCATCACCATTTTTTTTTTCGATAAATGTTACAGATATATCTACCTATCGATGTCAATTTGCATAACTTCCAAAATTTAGGCAACTATGCGCTAATACTTGGACGTATTATGCAATATGGTAGGTTGTATGTGTCTATTCACACATACAACCATACGGTTATGTTTTGTAAATTAAAGCAAACATATTGCATGATAGTTATGCAAACAAAACTATGAAAAATATCAGCTGTAAATTGTTAATATGTCTGTTAATAGCATAACAATAAAGCCAAACAAGCCCGTCCTAGAACGAAAGTACTCTTAAGGGACTTTCTATTAAATTTTCTAGGCATGCATTTTTACTAAAGAAGTCTAGTTTGCAAAACTCGAAATTACATGGAACAACTGAAAATGTGTGCGTACACCTAATATAGTGTCTAAAATCGGGCTTGTTAAGCTTGTTCTCTTCACAGAAAAAAAACTGGTATAAAACACAAAACATCGTTTAGCATTAGTTGGGGTAAAATCCTGGAAATTTGAGTACTATTTTTAAAAGAAAACATTGAAAATATTCCCAAAATGGATTTTTATTTAAAATTTTACAAAAAAAAAGTTTTAAAATATTGGTTACAAAATTTCCAAACTGGCAAACATTAGTTTGTGTTACAATATTAGGTTAATTTTATTTTGTCGCTTTTAGCGCCTTACTGGGTTTTTGAACTACAAATTCTGCAGTTGCAGTATCTCATCAATTTATAGGGAATGTCAAGGTCCTTGAATTAGGTTTCGTCTCCCAAAATAGGCGTTCATTTAAAAATCTCTTAATCCTTTGCTCCTCGAGCTCCAGTTTCTCAAATCCAAATCCCCTCCAGTCTCATCCTGGAAAGAAATTTTGCCTGGAGAAAATTCAGGCCTGGAGAGAATTCCTGGAGCCCTTTGGCAGAGATCTTTTAATCAACTCAAGGACTATTTAACAAGAACCCTTTGATCATAATCTGAAGAGGAGAAACAAACGGCCAAGGGCTCACCGCAAACGCTCTTCTCTCCTCCTCCCAACGAGCACTTAACTATTCAAAACACGCGCTCAAAAGCCGACTTTGATGCAATTTGTTTGTGGTTTGGTGTTTTAAGTATTTTGTGGCCTCTACAAATTAAGGGCTAACGACCCACCCAAAATTTAGACTTTCAATTTAGGCTCAACAGCACAGATTTGCAAAAGCATTTTATTGTTAGGCTATTTTTGAGAATAAAATGTATAGGAAACTTTATAGGGGAAAACAGTGAGATATATGTCATATATGTAATATACGTCATATTGGATAAGTTAAGCAAATCGTGTAAGGTAAACATAAACAAAGTAAGTAAGTTAAGCAAGTTAAGTTATGCAACTGAACTATGTTTGATGTGAAATTAAGTAAGTTGATGAGAATCTAAGTAAGTTGAGTAAATTTAAATAAGTTGAGTAAATGTAAGTAAATTCAGTTAAGTTAAGAAATTTGAGCAAATTTAAGGTGTGTAAGTATAAGTAAATTCAGTTAAGCAAGTTAAATAAGTAGGTTTAGGAAAGGTAGAAAAGTAAATTAGTTGACTTACTTAGTTGAAATAGCCAGGATATACTATCTAACAATAAGTGTAATGATAAAAAAAAATTTTTAATACAAACAATTCTAGGAAGTTTAATAACTGAAAAACTGCATAGTACAAAGCAACAACTTTGTTGTATGTTGCGGTAACTACAAATTTTGTAGCCTGCAACAATTTTTTTAGCCTGCAAACCTGCACATCTTTCCTATTCCCTCTACAGCTTGTATTTTATTTCGCATAAATTAGAAGAGACTTTTTTGGAGGAACACAAATTAGTAAGGAGAAACTCCATTAAAACTTTTCCAATTGGTATTCATTAGACGCGTGACTAGAGCGCGGGCCTCAGCGACGCGAAACCGCGTCAATGCGTGCAGCAAAGCGCTAAACTGCAGAGGCTGAAACATGTTTAAAATATTCCTGTTGTTTAGAAACGTCAAAATTGAAATGAAGAAAAGTCCTGAGGGAAATTTCCCCTAAGTTACTTTCACACTGGGCTGAAACTGAAACCAGAAAAAAAAATTCTCAAAAATTTCATTCATAATGAATTAAAAAGTCAAAAATTGTTTTACGTTTGATATCTTGTTCTTTACCATTCATATCTATCTGTTGCAACTGCGGAATTATCAGAAGAGAATAAGATCTATATTTCTATCCTATTTTTTTATCCCAAGGACTTCTTTTTAAAGTTTTCTGGAGGATACTACTTATTAATGTTTAAGCTCTTGATGAAAAGCGTGTTTAGCTCTAGTTTCAAAACTATCTCACGCTGATGTCTCTGTTGCACTTATATCTGTTGTTGTACTGGATATTAAAAAGAGGATAAAAGTATCCGAGTGCTGTTAAAATTTGAATAAATGGAAGAGGAGAAAGTTGTGCATAAGTCAATATTGTCTGCCTTTGAAACAAAAGAAGAATTCCCCTCCACTCATGCGGAAGCGGAAGGAAAACAAAGGAGTGAAAGTGAGAAAATCGGATTATGGCGAAGTTGCCCTAAAACTTTTTCCGTTTTCACAATATTCAGAGACTTTTACAACCTTCTGTCGCTTTCTCTTCTTCAACATTGGACACTTTCCTAATTAAACTTTACATTAAACCTACTCATCTGAACCTAAACCTAAAATTTCACACCTATTCTAAATTTAGACCTAATTTTAACACATTTTAACGTTTTGTTTAGTGCAAATCGCATTACATGCAGTTACTAGTCACGTCAAATACTCTTAATACTCTAAATACTGAATATGAACATTTGTAAAAAAAACTTAAGCCTGTTTCAATAGAGATTTGTTAACTACTCCTAATATACTAAGTTTGCCTGAGAAGTTCAAATATGAATTAATCACTTATGCAAAGTACAAAATTGTATAATATAGAAAAAAATTTATTATAATATATAATAGCTATAACTATAACTATATATTATAATTGTCAACTTTATGCAGAATCTTAAGAAGCCCGTCCACGGAAATTATATGAAACCAATTTAAGGAACTTTCCATAAATATATCGACTTCTTCAATGTTTAACTTCTAAATTATTGAATATAAGTCGAGTAAGAAATTTTTTAATTTGGAATTAAAAAAATTAATTTTGAAAATAAAAACGTTATTTCAAAATCTTGTTTTTTTTTGCAATTAATATTATTGTGAGTTTTTAGCCTGTTTTAAGACAAATCTTTAAAATTCGAGTTAAGAAGCAGCAGGGGCAGCTGAGTTTTATTCAAATGTTACGCACACACTCATAGCACAAAACTGGGTAATCATGAAATTACGGCTATTATAAACAACACTTTATAAGTAGATTGCAGAATATGCATAGCAGCATATGTGGAAAATGGATCGATGAGTCACACATTTCGACCCTGAACATTGCAGCTCATTGAAAGTTCCATTATGAAAAGTTGTGTGAAATGAAAATGATAGACAATGGAAGTCGTAGGGTAAAATCGAGGAAGAATGGGGAAATTCTCTCTTCTGAAATTTTCTTTTATGACCCCGGGAGCCCTTCTCTTGTTTTTGCTACTTTGGAAAGTCGCTTTTCCCCAAGTCGTTTTGCATGAAGACATAATGCAGAGAGGCAGAAGCAATATTATGATAGGCTTATTTACATCGCCCCTCCAACGACTCTCAACATAATCCTTTAAAAAGGTCTCATGCTCTAAGCCAGCTTACCAACAAGCGACTCCACCCCAAACTCACCTACAGTTATAAATTTTCCATAAACTTGAAATTTTTCATAAAACGGATAACTTACCTAAGTCAGAAAATTTACCAACAATGTATCAAAATATTTATTATATATATTATATATTACATACCTATGCATACATACTTGCAATTATGCTTATTAATATTAATGATTCAGTTATATTATTACTATTATTTGAATTTAGCCTAATTTCTACTTTATCTCCAAATGTTCTAGAGTTTTATGTCATAACCTATTTTTAGTTTTTTGTGCTTTGTTTTTTACAAGAAATTCGGTTTTCATTAAAACTATTAAGTATTGCTCTTGACCATTCTTAGCACCATACACTATCTATACGAACTATACAAGAACTAAACACACTCATTGAAAAGTGTATTTCAAAAACATGTGTTTTACAATGGTAAAATTTATGCTGTAGTTAATATTTCTCGATGCTATACTTGTGTAGCGTAGTTTGCTTGTAGGAGAAAGCATGTGAAAGTTATTTCGAGTAAATTTTGTTATTTCCGAAAATTTTGTGATACCTTTCTTCTATCTTGTAACTATTCTATCTATCTATCTATTGGGCGATATCGCTTGATATTTTTTGATCAAGTTCAAGTGATATATATTGACCTTGAGGACTTTTGGGGCTTGAGCCATTCTGAGCACGTTTTGAACTCAATCATGTTGGGCAGGGGAAAGAGAGTGAAAAAAAGAGAGAGTCTTTGGTCAAACAAACCAATTTCCTGTGTCCACTCCCATCAACTATCACTCCGCAGAGGGGACCAGAACGAGAAATTTCAGGCTCAATAGCCGCACTGGGAAATCTTGTTTCAAACAACTCTCACTCTCAAAATCTACACTTTTTTTTTAGAAAAAAAAAATCAAACAAGGATTCAACTTCAATGAAAACAACTGCTGCAAACACCATGCACGCGTAGTGAGCAACTTGATCAATTGCAAAACTATGTGCATAATGCATAGTCACAAGCTTTTTCAGGAGAATTTGTGTTACTGATGAAAACTGATGTGAAACTTTCTTTTTCAAATTTTTTTTGAGAAATTTGCATTACCTGCTTTATTTGCAACTGCAACTTACTTTCCACTATACTTCCCGTTTTTTTTCACTTTTCCGCCTCTTTTGAAAGGCTCTGTATATTGGGGTACCTTTTGAGCTAATTGATGATAAAGAAATTGAGTTTTAAATAGTAGCTTGCGGAAGTTGATGATGGGAACTGACAGATGACGGAACTGATCTCGTTAGAAGGGAATCATAATTTGATTGTAAGATTTTGCTGAAGAAGGAAGAGCTTTCAATTGGATTTGACATCAAAAGAAAGCTTCTTTTCTTTCTTCCTTTCTCTTTTCCTTGTCATACTTTCACCTCAGGCAAATGGCCGTTGCCATGGAAACACATGGTTTCACTTTCACTCAAGACCTGATTAGTAAAGTAACGGAAAGGCAACTTTCTCCTCAAAACTCGATAAGTTTTTCAAAACTTATTCTAATATTTAAAAAAAATTATTCAAATCACAAAATATTTATATTTATTTATTTATATTTATAAACAGTTACAACAAAAATTGCAATATTTTCTAAACTTAAACAGACCAGTTAAGTTTAAGTAAAATAACTTAACAAATATGGGAGCGAGGCGGAATTAGACTAACAAGCCCGTACTAGACCGTTTCTTTGTATATGACGATATGTATAACATATGTTTTAGACTATTTCATTAGGAGTTTTGTTTAGCTAATTAGCTATTTATTTAGCTACTTAGCTATAATATTACTCTTAACATTTTTTTTAAAATTTTGACTCTGGCCGTCTTTCTATCCACTCTTTAATGCCTGGTTGTGAAAATACATTATCTTGTAACTTCTTAAATGCAGGGTAGCCCTTAATCAAGTCAACGCGAGCGAGGGCCACTTTGAAGTTGTATGTAAAGTGGGCAAAGCAGATGTCAGCGATGGTCATTTTGTTGCCGAAGAACCAAGGGCTCCCTGCATCGTTGTTCTTGACCAAGACGTCATGGTACATGGACATGATTCGAGGGGTGTCAATGGCGAGTAGCTTCTGCTTGAGACTCTCCTTGACCTCACTTAGCGTTTCGTCGTAGAAGAGCGGTCGCCACTTGTTAAAATACTCACGGAAATTTTCACAGAGTTCGTGCATCCGGAACATTTCCAGTTCGTCTGCACCGTACAAATCGTATTTGGCTGCCAAGTGGTTGAGGATTGCAAATACTTGCGTGTATGCCTCTCCATCAATTTCCAGGGTTGGCAGAGTGAAGTTCTTTTCTTTGATTTCTGGAATTTTTTTTATACAATTTATAGTGAAATTTTTGAAAATTTTGAAATGGAGGAAAATTATGGTTTTGAAAGATAGTGAAAATTCAACTTTTGAAATAGAGTGATGGTTGTAGAATTGGCAATAGTTAATTCTAAGTAATTGTCGCTGAAATTTTTTTTTCAAGCAAATTTAAAGAATAACTCTAAGGAATACCATTACGTAATCTTAGTTAAACATGTTGATCTGGACAAAGCCGTTATCAAATGAACAATTGATTGATTGATTGATTGTCGCTGAAAATGTTTTTCCAAAAGTTCTAACTCGCATTCTAATACCTGTGTTGATTTCAATTGAAATCTGTTCAATTCCAAAAATCTGTGATGATTTCTTGTGGAAATCTGTTCAAATCTTTACCTAATCAGTGAATAAAAGTGTGTATAACCCCATAAAATCGGATCCAGCGATTTCCAACGATTCAAACGTTGGTCTTTTTCCAAACCATCTATTTTTTAACTTCTCAGTACGAGAATTCTTACAATAAAAAATTACACTTTTGAAATTTAGTGAAAATTTTACTTTAGAAATTTATTGAAATTTCAACATTGAAGAATAGTAGAATTTTAAGTTTTGAAATAGAATGAAAATTCAAGTCTTGAACTTTTTTGAAATCTCAAGGTGTGAAATTTAGTGAAAATTTAACTTAATGATTGTGTTTACTTAATTTTTGAGCTTGTAATAAAAGTTATTATAGTAAAAGGAAATGCACAATTGTCTCTTTTACCTTCTAATAATTCAGAAAATGTAGTGAACGGTATTCTGCAATCTTCATACTCGATTCCGCGTAATTCAAAAATCATTCTAATTGGTTCCGCTAGAATAAGCAAAAGAAGAAAAAAACGATAAAATAGTGAATTAGTATAAATAGTTATTCCTAGAAATAATTTTGTCTTTTGCAACATTTGTTTTGACATATTTTATTTTGCATATTTTAAAAATTTGAGCCTGAAAATATAAGTTACAAAGTCACAATTTGGCTCCCATTTAATTTTAAATTGAAAGAAAATGTTTGAGGAAACTTTAGCAAACAAAGGAACAATTGTTTTGTTTAATGAAACACTGTTACTTACCTAAACCCCTTGCATCAAAGTAGGTTAATTTGTAGCGTGGTTGGTCGGACATTTTAAAATTAGTTGGTTAGTTAGTTAAAGTTAGCCTAGACTAAATTAATGAGACTCACAGTGTGAGTTTGTTTAAAGTGATGATTGGAGGAAGATGATGTGACATGCACCTAGTTGACAGCCTAGTTCCACCGGACCATAGATAAGATAAGGCCACGGTCCATGCTATGAACAATAGGTTTTTTATGCCTAAGGTCAATCAACAAAGTAGAGGCACATGACTCTATTTTGCGATGTAACTACCTTTGCGATGGTAAAGGTAACTCGCCAAAAATCTGGTAATTTCATCCCCATGTGATGTTTTGTTGTACACGAAAAATTAGCAAAACGTGCCGTTTTTTAGTCGTTTTGTATGCAGCATGATGTTTAGTTTTTACAAATAATTAGCGTCACATGAATTAACATAGTATTAATTTCCCAGAGTAAATGCGTCAAGCACAAACCCAAAAATTTGTTCTGCGTAACAAAGTTCAAGAGCATAATGATAAAACTAGTGAGAAAGTTACATAATATAATTTTTTTTTACCTATTACATGAAATTTGCACGAACGTTTAGTTGAAGACTATTTAGTTTTAAGTTTATATTCAATTGGTATGACATTTTATTAATTAATTCGTTAAATTAACTACAATATTAATTATTAATTAACTTATATACCACTCGTGGTTTCATTGGACGAAACTTGGAAATTTTTAGTAAAGCAAAAAATACGTTAAAACTTCGAAAAATTGATAATTCTTTACTAATCTTACAAACCTAATTAGGAAGTGATTAAAGTTAAATTAAAGTTTTGTTTATTATACAACTGTATAACCTTAGGTTATGTTGGATTTAGGTTAATTATTTCGAAAAAAGGATACTTTAAAATAGGGTAACTGGTCGTTGCGCAAGGTATTCTTTGATTCCTGGCGCGTCGAGTACGCGATCGCGCAGCTCCTGCAACCTCGGGAAATTCCCCAAGATGTCTTCCTTCATGAGACAGTCGATGAAGCTGCTCGTGGCATGCGCAAAGGAGATATCTGCCCATGATAATTTTTTGCCTACGAGCCACACGTTTCCCGCAGCCTGATTTTTTTCTAACAATTTGTCGTAGTAGGTCATTATTCGAATGTTTTCGCCCTCGATAATTTTCCGCCGCATTTCCGCCTTGGCCTCTTCATCATGACAGTAGAAGATAGGTATCCACTTCTTGAAGTACTCAGCCATCACGTAGATACTCTCTTCCATTCTCAGTTTCTCCAATTCGGTGTCACCTGCGATGTCATGCTTGATGGCGAGGTAGCGAGCGATGGCCAAGTACTGTGTAAAAACCTGTCCGTCCACTTCCAGTGTTGGAAGATACCCAAGTTTAAGGTGCATTTCTAGTTTCAAAATACAGTATTTTATGTAATATTTAAAAAAAATTGCTAACAATAGTCCCAACATTCTACTTTAAAGTAAGTTTCTGAAAAGATTTTTTTTAGTGTTTTTGCTAACATACAAAACTAGCCATGCAAGCCCGCCCTGGTATGGGAGCAATACATTTGCCCGTAAATATGTCAATAACAATTTATATAAGTTTCTCATAAAAATATCAAAATCTCAGGCACAATTCAACGGTAAACGGACTACAGGAGCGAGTACCACATTTCCATTCGTATTGGGTTGAATTTCGATATTTAAAAGAACGTGAAACATATAAATGTACAGAGCGTTTCAAAGTACGAGTATGCAAAGTGTTGAATGAAATTACCTCGTTTTTTCTCAGGTGTTAATTTTCCAATTGGAATTCGAATATCTTCGTACTGTACTCCCTTGTAGGCAAGTATTAGGCGACAGCATTCCACTAAAAATTTAATTTCCGTTAGTTAAATAATTTTTGTTTTTATTATAATGAAACTTAAAAGTTAATGCTTTGTAAAAACTAATTCGCAATTAGTTAAACATTAATCTCACCTGATCCTTTGGCGTCGAAATATGTCAATTTGTACTCTGGTTGGTGCTCCGCCATTATATGAAACTAAATAAAAAAAAATTGAATTTTCAAAACACTTAATTTTTTTATGAAAATAATACTTCCTTTTTCAAAATTAACAACTACACGGCACAAATCATTCAAATGAATAAGAATCATTTCGTCTCATGCTAAGCTCATGCGAGTAAAGTCATAGTTAGCCTTGTGACAGAGATAAGATAAGATTAAAAAAACGTTGAATCGTATGGATGCGCAATTGCATTTCTCAGATACAAAATTTTTTCACTATTTTTTCACTTATTTTTACAAATTTGATTTTAAATAACAAAAAAATTTTTAGGAGAATGTTTTTTTTTCAAATATATTGTATCGTTTTGTATCTAAATCTTTACATACAAATGGGGCAAATTAACATACTTGTTGTTGTACGTTTGTCAGATTAAAAAAAATAAAGTTAATTCTCAAAAAAATTGTTGTCCGAGCCGATAACCGCTGTCGTTTGCTACTTTAGGCCGAATTTGGCTTGTTTAGTTTAGTTAAAATTAATTAATTATCCGGTTTTCATATATCTTTCCCTATTATGTTAAATTGACGTAATTTGCAAGTGACCTCAAGTCTCTTGCAGAAGGGTAACCCTATTGCACCCTGCCAAAAAAAGTCAAAAGTTAGCCCACTCGCACCCGGGAATGTATAGCGGAGAAAGTTCTTGAGTGAAATTTCCCCTTGAAATTGCTTTAACCCTCCCTGCCAAGAATCCGCACTTTCTCCTCTACCCTAACTCATTTTCAATCATACCCTCTCACGGGTTGGAAGTCTCACAAAATTCCTCTCATTTCAATTCTAAACAAGTAAAATACGCTCATTCCTTCTTCGTCACTCTCTTTTTAGACCCGAATAGTACAACTGCACAATAACAACAACTAGTCACAATAGTCCACATTTGTAGGTCACCAACCAACTATCGAAAACATCTAAAATATTAGCCACAATTTAACTTTTGGAGAAATTGAGAAATTTGAGAAATTGAGAAATCAGGGAGAAATTTTCCCTGAGCAACAAATGGCGAATTGTTTGACATTGAGTGAAAGTGGTAAAATTTCTACAAACAATTCGTTCTCAAAATCCTCAAAAACGTTGTTTTCAAAATAGATTTTTTGAAAATCTAAGATCTCACATAGTATTGAAAAACATCCCTGCTACATATTGAGTGAAGATGCTGCTAACGGGGGTAAGTAAATGGTTACAATATAAAAAGACAAGACTTATAATCTTAATAGAAGGCCGTGCATTACTATCTAGTGCGGACTATCTACTGCAGACTATCTCGTGTACATTTCAGAACTTGACATCTCTCTTAATATTTGATAAAAAAAAGGTTGTTTTAGGAAAACGTGTAGGTGAAAGGTGAAAGTAGTCTTTTTCCAAATAAAAATACATAACGGACAGGAAAGGAGCAATAATTTACAGTTTAGGCAGATTTCACCCTCCCAAAAACATGCATTAGCAGTATTAAAACTCTCCCTTCAAAAAACTCTACTTCTGTATAAAGCAGAGATGAAATTTTGAAAAAAAAAGTGCATCGAATCAAATTTTGAAAAGTTTTTTTTGTCACATTTGACTTTTTACCCCTATGGTGAAGTGTTTGAAAAAAAAATAGTTGGTTTGCATCAAAAGCTAACTTTTCTAAAAATCTTTTTCGACTCCAAACTTAGTTTTTTCTTAGAACACTGCGTGACAGAAATGTCTACACATATAAAAGAGGGTAGTCTTCACCCCGCTTTGTCAGTTGACAAGATTGGTGTCACCTCAAGGTGACAGTTGACATGACAGTTGTAGTAGAAACTGAAATTTGAGCAAAGTGCAGTTACATCATATCCCTAACGTAGTCAAATACTTCCAAGGGTTACTTCAGGTTACTTAGGGTGTCGCTTTAGGGGTTACTTTAGGGTTACTGTAGAACAGGGTACGTTCAGGGTGACCAGGGTTGGAAGTCAGAGGGTTGCAAATATAAAAAAAACGAGTTTTCGTTTTTTCGATACAAAATGTTTTTTTGAAATGTTTGAAAAGTGCAGACGTGCTGGAATTGTAAATGGAGTGTCATAGTGACCATGGCGGAAGCTTATTTCCGCTCCTCTCCTTCAACTCTCCCTTTCTTCTCCACTTAATCATTCGATGACACTTCCGGAAGTGAAAGTCAGGAAGTCAAACCGCCTTTGATAGTATGAATTGTTAAATCAAATTGGAGTGCTTCTCAAAACTGTTTTAAAATTCAAAAAGATGAACAAAAGCTGTTTTAAAACAATTTGAATTTTAGGTCTAATACGATTTCCTGCCCTTTGAACCTACTTTACTGGATAGTCTACTAAATGCGTTTGCAAAAAGGTTTCGATTTTTTGAGATTTTGAAATTTTGAAATTTTGAGATATTTTGCTAGCTTTATTGAGACTGATTGTACAACAGAGCAGTTGTCGAAGTTACGTATATTTTACAGTTAATTAAACAAGTGTAAAGTTCGGTTTGGCATAATCTGATTTTAGCAAACATATGTTCTTTAAGATTATGTTCATGGTATTACATCCTTAACCTTTGGGGAACCATTTTTGGTTTCTCGTATATCCAATTTACAACGGTTTTGGTTGCATTTGACCGAGTGTGATACCAGATACCTTCTTTGTGGAATGGTTGACTTTCTCTATTAACGAATTTCCTCATTTCTTTACCAACGCATTTTTGACCCTTGGACGTAAGACATGATCGAGTTGGTGACGTGCCTTGAATTACAAGAAATGCTTCAAACTCGACGATTCCTAGAACATATGTGTGACTAGCACAGTGTGGTAAACATATATTTTAACTTACAACTTTAATTGATTTTGGCTTTGCGTTTCTGAGTTGTTTAATACACTGTGAAAATACTTAATATTCAAAGGAACAGAAACGAGTTATTAAGGCATTGTATAGAAAAAGATTCCTACGTTTATCTTTCTTGTGTATACTGGAAGGATAAACGGAGTTATTTTGAAAATTTGAAACGTTTCAATTTTTTGAATATGCGGATTAGAGTGGATTAGGTAAAAGGTTCAGGTTGTTGGAGAAGCGGATGCAAAGCAAAGTCTATCAAAATATTATTTCTGCATCCCTGCATTATGTTGCTAAAGTTGCACAATGCGCCTTGCCACTTTTAACAAAAAAAAACAGGAGGAAACATTTCTCAAAGTTGTGTTTTAAAAATATAACATTACTTCCATTTTAGCTGATTATATATATTATATATTATTATATAACTTATTTGCATACATTTTGTACATAAATTTGTACTTGTGGTAGTGTACTATTCTCGAAATTTTAGCATGATTTAGAAAAAAAATTCAATTTTTTTCAGAGCTTTTAAGTGGTTCATCTTGTTTGGTAAAATTTGATGACGAATAAAATTATACAACAATTCGTTCAAACATGATTGACTCTAACGTAGAATTATTAGCAGACAGGAACGGAGTAATTACAAGCATAAAATATAATAAAATTTAAATTTAAATTACAAAGAAAAGAAATAATTTGCAAATTTTTAAGTATTATTCATCCTTTAAAATGTCTTTTTGTCCACAATGCCATTCACTAACTTAAAAATTTGGTTCACATTGTCAAACTCTATATAATTCCAACCCTACATCCTTTTTCATACCTTGCTAAAATTCGGAAAAACAGAATGACAAATTGTTAGATTCAAAATCCAAGGATGACAAAAGAAATGTAGTAGATATAATGGTAGATATAATATGTTTTATGGTATATTGGATTTTGGCAGAAATTTACTGTAGTAGAGAAGCAATTTTAATTATCTTTGTCTCGTAACTTTATTCGTTTGTCATTAGTCGTTGGATTGTTAAAATCTTTATTGTTTTAAAGGCTAGATTAAGGGTGAGGCTTTTCTATTGAATTCATTCTACTGAAAGTGTCATTAGAAAAGACAAAAGGGTTGTGGAAAGTACAAACTTTTATTGACACCTTTTCAAGTCTAAATGTCACTCTCACTTTCACATGAGTCACGGATGTCACACAAGCACCAAATTTGACAAAACCGATAAAATTAAAGCAATTACTCTCAATCATAAAAAAACAATAGTTTTAAATTTTACACAACGTTGGCGAACCAATTAGTTTACCAATTTTGCAAAACTATAAGCTGAGATAAAAGCAGAATTCCTAGTAAAAAATATAAACGTATAGTAATAAAACGCGGAAAATGTATCTACAATTCTATAAAAAAAAAATCTACGAAGTAAAGGCTTAAATTTGCTTTGGTTCTATTGTAGAAACATTTCGCTGTGATCTGTGGATTGGAACAGATTCTAATGGTGCTGACTTCAGTCGTCACAGGTAAGAGTTTCCTCACTTTTATATACAGAGCCTTTTTTCAATTACTAAAATTTATTTCAAAATGCATTTTCAAAGTAAAAGGTAAAGGAGCGTTATTTGACATTCCCACAGAGCGGATGGTCAACATGAGTGGAGAGGGTAGGGATGTGGTAGGGATAAGGACTCATTAGCATAGATATTGTCATCTGATGCAAATGAGGGCAGTCTTCTCAATTCTGACAAAAACTGTCGGGAAACCTATCGGGAAATTTCCATATCTTCTGTCTGAATGTGCCTAATCACGGAGATACAGGCATACACAAGGTCAGAGGCAGGGCAATTCCGTTTATGGGAAAACCAACAGCAAAGACTTTTTTTTGGCTGAATCGGGGGATTTGAACCCCCGTTCTCACGCTGGCTAGTGGAGAGACACACTACACTACTAGACCAACACCGCCAACTATCTTCAAAGTGGTGAATATTGTTGATTAAGTGTTGGTCTAGGGTATGTATCCGAGACTTTGCAGTGCAACAATTCGCAAACGCTATCATGTATCAGACTTAGAAAGATATAGGTACTGTTAGTCATTTTGTACAACTTTTCCTTTCTTATATCTTGTAATTGGTCGAAAGAATGTTTTGTATTTATCCGTCGAAAAGAAAGGCTCTGTACATTTTACTGTGATTGTTATAGAAAGAAAACAAATCTGGAGCTATTTCCATTTGTAAAATATGGTCCAATTTTGCTGTTTGAATTCAATGGCAGGAAGGTTTGAATTTTGAGAGGAGAGAAGGGGAAGTGTCTCAATAAAAGTCCCCTTGCGAAGAAGGGTGGATTTTTTTTTATCTTGTGGAGATTCATAGAGTTGAAAAGTTTGAGTATCTTTTTATCTTTCCCAAAAGCCTCATCCCTTTAGTCAGAAACATTATTATGATTATTATCACGACTCCCGTGTCCGCCAAAATTAAATGAAAAACGTCCACCATTCCTGCTCCACCCGCTTTAAAGGCCCCACTTCGCCCCGTCTCAAATTATCCTTTTTAATTTTCCCTCCATTTTCTCCCACGAACAAATCTCGGCCCCATTCAACTTTTTTTAGAACGCAGAAATTATTTGAGCCTTTACTTCAAACTAGTTTTGCAGGAATTTCCCTGAGGAAATTTTATTGTCCGCATCTCTCTCCCTCCCATTTTTACCAGAGAGCTTCACAGCCATTTCTAATTTCAAATAAGCAGCTTTCTTCTCATCCTAAACTCGTCCTAGATTTCATAAAATTTTCGGAAACGTCTTATCAAAATACAGTGCCTTTCATAAACATTTATAACAACTCGATAGCTCAATATTAATAATGTCCAATATCACATGGCAGTTTCACAATTCCATCTTTTTGTTTACTGAAAAGTTGAACTATAGGAATTGTAGATGCTGGTTGACTCATTTTTGCACCACACCAAAATTTTGGAGTGCTTCTAGTTTCAAAACAATTCAAAATAATTAATTCCTTTTTGAATTTTGGATTTGAAAACTAAAAAATTGCTATTGAAATACAGAGCTTATCTTAAACGCCGAATACAATATCAGCAATCAAACCCTCATTTAGCTACAAAAAGAATTAACAAGACAAATTGAAACTAATAAGTTTCAGTAAACAATTGTCTTGCTGAACATATGTTTATTTTTGTATTATTAACAACACCTCAAATATTACAATTTACTAAAAGCAATGCAAATGGTTTAATGGAGGTAGTAATCCTCAATATCCCGTTTTAGGTGTACTACACTATTATAAATATATCTGACAGTTTTAAGCGTTTAGAAGTACGTCAATTATTGCGTCGAGTGAACTAGCCTAAAAACTATCGAGATTTTTACCACAATTGGTATTTGTTCTTGGTACCCAATTCGCATACCGTAAAAAAACAATATCCAAATAATGAAAACCTCTAAAGTTCAGATCTGAAGTAGACATTGTTTATACGTGTTTGTCAAATTCCTCTACCATGCATGGTTTGCATCACATTGTTTACATTCCAAGCAAAAGTTGTTTAAAAAGCTTTGGACGTTGTCTGAATTTGAGGTAAGCACGCCCTATTTAAAGTGAATCACGCACCATGGCCAATATTGGGCCAAATTATAAAAGTTTTTAATGGACTGCTTTCACAGTTAATTAGCTCCTGAAACATCTCACGGCAAAGGCGGCAAAGTTTTGAAACAAAAGTAAATAGCAAAAAGCTTTTATTTGAGTTCAAATTGTAGTGCTTTTGAAATTTCTCAAATGAGAAATGTGGTAATAAAAGTAAGAGTCAGAGAGTGAAATTGTTTTTAATTCAGTGTTTGTTAATGAATAAAGTCAGGAGAAAGTTTAGGATTAGGATACGAAATCCTGGGCATTCCAGTAAAACTCTAAAAGTCAAGTGCACTAAAAAAGCTCACAACTTATATCTCTAAAGCTCCCTTAAGAGAGGGGCCTTAAGAGGAGCCCTTAAAGCAAAGGTTCCCCTTTTCTCAACTTTGAATAGAGCAAGGCCACCGAGCGTCTTTGTTCTCTTATCCGGAGAAAGCTAGAAGAGAAAGTATGAAATTAAAAGGGGTGAAAAGTCTCACTTACGAAAAGAAACAAAAGGAAATGAGAAATATTTTAGTTTAATTGGAGAGGGGATAAGGCACTCAACCGGAAATGATTAGTTCAAGATTACACACAATTTCAATCTTTCTTATTTTACTCCGCCCCCTTGCATTTCACCCCCACCCTCCCATTTCTTAAGTTTCTTAAGTAAGAAAGTAAGAAATTATTAAGCATAAACGTCAGAACTTTCTACACTTTCCAAAATTTCAATTTTGATATACAGTAAATCGCATTACAATTAACAAATCAAATTTTGAACTAAAACTTATCCTTAACAAATTCGAAGTTTTTTTTAAAGAAGGGAATAATCCAGGCTCAGAATTTCTAGTTCGCAATGTTTGCACTAAATTTTTGCACAAAATTTTTGACATGAAATTTTTGAAGCAACTTGTTCAGAGGCTATCAACATAGAAGCAAAAATTCTTACAAAATTTTGGTACTTATATATAAAAAGCGTAAAGTAGCCAAATTGAATAGTTGACAGATCCTTGCTTAGATATAAACTAGAATAACATTCCAAATTTGACTTTACAACGTGTGTTAACATGTTAGTTTGCGTTAACCTGAAGCTAATAACCTTAAAACCATCTTTGCAACCCAAATACTGCTATATTACAAAAGTGCCGAGAAACCTGGTAAATTTGCGCACAACTCAGCACAAATGCACTCCAAACCTAGCCTCCTGCAACCGTAAACAAATTAGATCAAAGTCTCACTTTTCCCCACCTGAGCAAAATGCTTCAGTGAAAGTGAGGCTCTTTCACTGTACCAAATTCCTCCTTTACGCTCCAGCATCATCTTCAAATGATCAAAAGCTTTCCTTTTTGGGGTTCTATTAATTATTGTAGTTGCTTATACTCCTCTCAAATGAGAGCTCCGCTATGGATTATTAAAATGAGTCGGAAATGAAATTGTTGCGTTGTTGCCCTGAAAGTTGCTTCCGTTGCCCTGCAAAGTTGCTTCTGTATCATGCGGAGTTGCCCTTCTATTCTACAAAAGTACTTTTGGTGCTCCTCCGAATGAGGCTCCCGGGGCTTCTGGATTGCAGAAGAGGATTAGAAGATTTGGAAAATGTGGAAATTATTTTTAAGGCTGCGCTCTGGATTCCAACATGTAGAATTATTATTGAAAGTGAAACGATCCTCGAGTCCTACAAGATAGTTCTAGGATAACTACTACTATCTGGAGCTATCCCAGACACTGTAAAGGAGAAGGAGAAAGTTTTGAAGCTTTTATGCAACGCACGTCCTTCTCCCAAAGGAGCTTCGCATTGAGTTTGTATTGCAAGGACATGGTATTAATTACACGAGATTTTCAGATACGACTTTGTTCCCCTTTCTCTTCATTTTGATGTCACTTCAAACAATTTCCGTCAAGGGCTCCCCTGCACTTTTTGCTGTTAAATATAGTTTTCAAAGTTACTGAAGGGTCAGGGGCACTGGACCACTGCAGGGTGTCCCTTGAGCCGTCCCTGTGGTAGAGAGCCTAATTAGTAAATTAGAGCGCTGCGAAACGGACCAACGCACAAAGATGCGTCTCCTGGGAGTCGTACGGAGGCTGGAGAATTGCTTATAAAGCAAATGCTGCCTTAATTGATTCTACGCAAAACGCACAGGAGGTTTAGTTTATAGTTAATTCAGGAGCAAATAAGACTACTTTGAGGTTTTAGTCGTAATTTAGTGAATCCGTATAAAGCTAAAGCTTTTAAATTACTATTTTAATAAACCAAACAAGCCAGTCCTAAAGCATAAAAAAACAAAAATTCACAATGAATGGTTTCTGTCCTAAAACGGACTTGTTTGGCTTTTATTGGAAGTAATATAAGAGATTTAAGGACATATTGTGGCTACCTGATACGCTGCAAAAATATGGCTCCCTAAAGGCTCTAATTAGCACCGACGGTTAATTAATATTTTTTTGATCATGTGACATTATCCCTTTTATGATTCCAGGCTACTCTTCCTCTCATGAGCCACGATTCCTCGGAACGCTGAAGAATGTGACCCAAATCCAAGGGAAAGATGCCAGCTTTACGTGCATGGTAGAGAACCTCGGGGGTCATCGCGTAAGTTAACCGGGAAATCAATGGAGCCAAAAATAGGTTTAAATTTTAGCGGCCAAGAAATGTTGCGGCGACAAATTCGACAAAAAAAATTGTCGACATCTAGCAATGTAGGAGCTAGAATTTGGTAATAGTTTGTTCTAAAATTTGTTAAAAAAATTTGTCTTTTTTGAACTCCCTTCACAACCAATTTGTAGTTTGCTTGGGACACTCTCGCATTCATGAGGTGGCAGAGTCTGGGCTATGTAACAGGAGGCGTGAAGAATAGCAATGTTTGGAAGGTTTTAATTAATAACTGACAACAACTTTCTCCCGACTGCTTTCACTGCTTTCACTTTCACTTTCAGAGAAAAAGGATGACGACCCTCATCCGCCTGATTTATTACGCCCAAAACTTTTCATTTTCACACACAATGAATACGGGAGCTTATGGGGCAGGGCTAAGTCTCTGTCGCCTTGGATTGCACCGCTTTTCAGGCTAAGTTCCTGTTTGCGTTGTGTGTCTCTGTGTGTGCGCGTAGGGAAAGTAGTTTCTTGATTTCCCGAATTCCCGAGCACACGCCAAAAACCACCACCACCCATTAATTTGAATAACTTAATTAAGACCCTACAACTTCTGACAACACAACAATTAACGGGGAAGTCAACCGGGAAATTTATCCTGCCCAATTGAGTGATGTCGACTGTCGTTTTATTCTGTCGAAAATAGCCTCATTGCTGTTATAGCAATGCTCGTTGAAAAAAAAAACACAACGTTTAAATAAACAACAACAAAAACATAAATAAAGTAACGACATAACAAAAAAAAAATGTTTTTGTTTATCTGATTTTGAAATTCATATGTTGTTTTGTTTATAGAAGCATATTTTGTTTATATTTCTTATACGCACATTTGTGTGTGAAGCTCTAGAGTCATTTTCCAATTATTATGTTATATAATCCTATTATATCTAAGGGAATAGCTTTTTATGATTGCATGTATTTGCCAACTGTTCTATTTTACACTTGTTATCTCCAAATTCCTAATTACTGAGTGTTTTTTCTTTGTTTTGAATCAATCCTTGAGCGTAAATAATTATATTTTTGCCAAAGTACACCCTTACATTCTACTTCTTAAAGTAAATTAAAAGGATCGAAGAATGCTCCACGGTAGTTTGGTGCATTATTTAACTAAATTTTTTTAATGAAATTTAAACCCAAATTTTCTAAGCTGATGCTTAGGGTTGAACTTCACAAAATCGTTATTTCACTTACTCTGAGCAAGTGGTAAATTCCCTAAAATCAATTTTTTTTTGGCTTAATTAGGGTTAGGGTTAAATGTATCCAAGGCTTACTATACTCGAAGTTATATTATATATGTATTTACTATATCCGGGGTTTATTATATTCCGGGCTTGCTATATCCAAGGCTTACTATACCTAAAGTTTTATGATACAAGAGCTTGCTATACCCGACGTTTACTATATTCGAGGTTCACTGGGAGGCTAACTACACCCGAAAATTTATTAAATACGTGTTTCCCGGGGTAATTTGTATAAAAAGAGTTCTATATCGTATATAGGCAAGATGCGACTGCAGACGGGGTTACACTAACCCCTGCTATAACAAAACTACACTCTACTTTCATGAATGTGCGGGGAGGGGAAGTGGAGACTCGGGGTGGGGAGGACTCCACGTAGATTCTTGAAAACTCAGGCACAAAAGGGGTAGTTTTGTGTAGGTTTAGTTTAGGTTTAGGTTTACCCTCCCACGGGGACTGTTGTATTTAGAATTAAATTACGAGATAAATTGAGATGCGTGCTAAACCCTTTGCCAAACTCATCAATTAACAAAGGGAGGCTCTAATCTGTTGCTTGAGTAAATTAAGTATTCAAATGTGATATTTGCTCTTCTTTGGCCTGCATAGATTGCCTGGATTAAAGTCGACTCTAAAGCCATTCTAGCGATTCATGACCAGGTTATCACAAACAACGCACGTCTCTCCGTCACTATGAACGACAAGGTCACGTGGACGCTTCACATCAAATACGTTCAACGGATAGACAAGGTAACGACTAGTTTGGAAAACTAGTTTTATTTTATATTATATATATTTATAGTATTCGTTTACATTTTTTAGATATTGCAGCTTTGAAGTAATATAGTGATTCATTTTTTGAATCACCCAATTATACAACCCTTGTTAAGCTTAAGACATTGTTTGGGTTTTCCGAAGATAATTAACGTAATATTTGTGTTTTAAAAAGTATGTTTTTTATATGTGATAACAATCTAAACATAGTTTTTGCATATGAATACAAAATATGCAACATATAACGAATTCAATTGGTTATGCTGAGGGGTTAGTTAGGTGCTAGCTTAGTTTTGTGTTTAAGTTTTGTCTTGTCCAAATTTTGGCAGTTTAAATTTTTTTTTTTTTTTAGAAATGTAACGCTCTTGTGTTTGTGTGTTTTTAGGGATTTTACATGTGCCAAGTCAATACGAACCCTGTACAAACATCGGTGAGTTCTGTGTAATTAGATATAATTACCATTTTTCTCTAATTATTTTAAACATTCTCGTACAACAATTAGGCAAAAAGCAACAGTAAAAAAATTGTCCAGGCTGTAATTAGAGCAGCGACTTGAAAACATCCAATTACAATAATAATTTACATTTATAAAAGTAAAATTACTTTCTCTAGAGGTTTTTCTCAATTGATTTTAGTTTTACGTAAAAAATATATACAAAATACAACAATTAAAAAAAATTCAGTATATGCGATTGTGCGTGCATGTCCTCATACATTTCACACATTCATACAATTTGCTCACTGCTACCTTTTATACGCAAACTGTACATTGTTAAAACGAATCAAGTAAAGTAATTAAAAATTAAATTAAGTAATTAAATTATTACTTAAAAAGTAATATCGTTACAATTTTTGCACTCTCTAGTTATTTTCCATTTGTTCATAATTACAAAACTATGACAAAGGGGACACAGTAAGTGTTATGGGAGGGTGTAACTGCGTGTCAAGACAATTTGTTGTCATGACAAATTTGTTGTCATGACAACGTAATATGTTACGAAAGTCTCTAACTCACTGCCCCTTTGCATTAGATGGGATACTTGGAGGTGGTGATTCCGCCTGACATCACAACGGACGAGACGACGGGTGACCTAATGGTTCCAGAGGGGGGAACAGCTAAATTAATTTGTCGCGCTAAGGGATATCCCAAGCCAGTCATAACCTGGCGAAAGGAGGATGGAAATCACATTATCATCAAGGAGGGGCAGGGTGGGAAGCGGAAGGGTAAGGGCCCTAATGCCCCTTGACATGTTGACCTAACATATGTTATGCCGAAAACATGTTTGAAAAGCCTAATTGCTTCCTCTCTTGCGACCTAGTAAAAACCTTTGAGGGTGACGTGCTAAACTTGTCTAAAATAACGCGGAGTGAGATGGGTGCTTACTTGTGTAAGTCCTCAATTAAGTTAATTAGGTAATTGGTAATTAAATTGTAGAACTTAACACAGGCATTGCCTCCAACGGGGTTCCTCCCTCCGTGAGCAAGCGAATGACAGTTCAAGTTCACTGTAAGTAAATGCTTCACATCTCCCCTTTCAAAAGCTTTCTCTTTTTTGCTTTTCTTTTGTTTTCCCTTCGCAGTGAAAGCAAACTAAATGCTTTCACTCTCGAGCTTTCCCTTTATTGAAAATTCCTTTGAGTTCAACCCATCCCTAACCCTAAGGTTGCATCTCTAAACTAAACCGAAACCCGTTTTTTTTTCAGCTAAACATTCCAAAGACCGAAATGTTAGGCTAAGGATTTCCTAACCTAAACCTATAACTAAACCTAGCTTTGTTCAACATTTTGCTGTTTTCTGTAAAACAATACTTTTTTCTTTTCATACTTAACCGTAAAATACATAATGTTATACAGTATTTCCCAAATACACTCCAAAAGAGTGGTTAATGGAGATTTTTGAAAAATTGTAAATGATGGAGGAATTTTCTTTTTTTTGAGATTTTTTTTTAAGTTATGGGTTTTTTGCTCTCGATTCCAAATTTTCTTACTAATTCCCCTCCATGGTTATGGGATAAACAAAGTTTTTATTATTGCGGTGTATCGTTTTATTTGGGAATTTTTTTTTGAAACTATATATATATATATATATATCAGGATAAATATTGCTAGATAACAAGTATTTAGTTTTTTTTACATTATCTAGAACAAATAAAACATAACGATTTATCTAGGACTGTGTTTTCTTACAAACAAATTGGAAACTCATTTTTAATATCGATATATTTTCAATATTCAAGCAAATAAATGTTTTTTCCATTTTAAAAAATTGTTTCCCAATCAAAGCGGTGTTCAAATTTTGAAAATAACTTTTCGAGAGGAACGCAATTTTTGAAATGCCGGTTTTAAAATTTATGCTATGAGTTTCCACTGCTTGCAGAAAAGTTGGTAGCATAAATTTGCAGGATTGAGATATCGAGCGATATTTTTTGATGTGTTTGACTTTCGGCTCTTTTAAGAATGATGAGTGTAATGAAATAGGCTATCGAAAGTTTTTCAATTTGAAAATTTAAAAAAAGTAAAGAAAAAATATAGTTTACAAAAATTATTACGTACAAATTTAAAAGTAATTGGTATATTGAAATATTGATTACTCAAATGAATGTGAAGTAATTAACCGTAAATATATTTCAATTCTTTGGAGTAGGAACCCAGTACTTAGCGGTAATTACATAATTTTTTTTCAAGGGCTTTTGTTGAAAATAATTATAGTACGTAAAATTTCAGTTCAGTATAATTACAGTTGTATGAAAAGTGTTAGGTACAATACATGGTATTAGAGCGCAGAATATAAATATGAGTAATATGAGTAATTATGAGTAATTCTTAAAAAATGACGAGTTGTACTGTGTCCTTTCAGTTCATCCGCTGATTCAAGTGCCGAGTCAATTAGTCGCCGCTCCACGTGGTGACAGCGTAGTGCTTGAGTGCATGGCAGAAGCATCACCCAAGGCAATCAACTACTGGACAAGAGACACGGGTGAGTGCAGGCTAGGGTTACACAGCCTAGGGTTACATAGCCTAGGGTTACACAGAGGTTAGCCTAGGGTACTTTCACTGGAGGTTACTGAAAGCTCTGGAAATGATTTGGGCGTGTCACGAGGCGCGTAAAGTCAAATTGCCTCCTGATTGTCGACATTAAATAATGGGCGCACTTTTTAAAACATGCAAAGGGTCGACCCGTTTCTCGCACAAACCAAAACTGAAAAATTGGCACGTCCCGCAAAATTAATGTTAATCAAAACCCACGCTCTTTCAAAACATAGTTTATGCATATTTAGAAACCACTTATATCACAAAAACTTTTTTTTGTGTTTCACAATTATCTCAACCAATTTTCCATGCATAACATGAAGCAAATATAACGCGTCTTTATTTGCTACAAACTTCTGACTTTTTGAGTTTCTTCATCTTCCACCTTTTTTTTTATACTCACAGAAATAACATATTGGAAGTGAAAAAAAAATTCAAAATTTTGAAAATTTCCATTGCTCAGGGTGTAGGCGAAAGTATTATATTGCGGTATGCTCTACCGAGTTGCAAATATATCGCCTCTTTATAATAATAAAATTATTATTTGCTTTCATAGAGAAGATATGTAATGTAATACGGCTTAAAGGGAAGTAAATTTGCAACAAATTGTATAACATATGTTCTAGATGACTGTAAATTAGTATTTTATGATATCTTATACCGTTTCGGGTTTCCATTATACTACAAATCTGAAGTTGCATTTTCATCCACGTGTTAAAGAGCAATGTAAGAGCATGTAACATTATATCGAGAAACACACTCTAAAACATATGTTGCAAAGGGACGTCAAATTTGTATTTCTTAAATTTCTATGCAAAAGAAACAATTTTTCAATAAAATGGTTCAATGAAAAGTAAAATATTCTTTGACGAAGTTGTGCGCCGCTTTGTCTTTTTAAAAATTTGGATTTGTGTGCCTTTGTGCTTCTCAAAGGCAGAGGATATATCCAGTGCAACTCTCAGATGACGGAGGCAGAAATATTCCAAGATCACAACTCTTTTTATGATAAGTCAAAGTAGGAGATAGTGGTAGATATGCCTAACTTTATCCTCATGTAATGCTATCCAGATTAAATTCTTAGGGATGATAGAAGAAGAAGAAAAAAAACGGTAAATGGAAATGAAAGTTAGCTAAATGTTTTGCGTGCCTGGAGATGAGAGCTGAAGGAGGGAATTTGAAAGCGATGTTTTGCATTCCTCCCCTTGTATCCATCTTCCTCACTTTCCTTTGTTCTTTTATTTTCAACTAAAAAGGGAAAGTATTCGAAGAATGCAATTGATCTTGTTTGAAAAATGCACTGCTCCTCCTCGTCGAGGCCTAATATTTTACCCAACTGGAAAATTTGTGATCGACTCTCGTTTTAGGCCCGTTTTTTTTCAAAACCTAAACTTTCCCTCTCCTTTCCCCTTGTTGTGTATTCCGAGTGCCATCAGAATCGTCTGCCAGACACAGACAAAAATTTACTCTCAAACGAGCGGCTGCTCAAATTGTAATTTTAGCAGAAGGGAAATTTTTCGCAGAACTTTTCACTGGAGCGCATCCTATTTGACTTTCACTCTTACAGCCAAACAAGCCTGTCGTAGGACAAGAAACATTCACTTGAGACTTCATAACAACTTTTTTTGCTAAGCAGCTCAAACATTGCTCCGTCCACTTGCTGTGGACTTAAGGGTACTATGGAGTACCCTTAAGGGACTGTTGTATATTGCCAGCCTTTTGGTAGAGCCGGTTTTTGAAAAAAAAAAATCAAAATTTAGTTCTAGAGGTAAGAGGTGTACCCTTAATGTCATTTTTTTTCTAGGAAGGGCTTGTTTGGCTAGTTTATCCCTTTGTGCAATAGCTGCGATTCAAAAAAAATTAGTACAAGAAAAATTGGGTTGAGAGAAACGCCTTGTAACGCACTTACTATTCAAAATCTTTAGCTATTATTATAGGAGAAATGTCGTTTTGTGATGTAAAGTTGAGTGCAGGAGAAAAGTGGGTGCACCTCCATTTGCTGGGGGTGAAGAACGTGAAGGTGAATTATTTTGAGTTTTGCGGTCGTGACAAAAGTGGTAGAATCGGAAAGGTTTTTCAGTTTTTCAGTTTTTTTTTTTGAAAAAAAAATTGTAGATAGATAGAGAAACGAGAGCTTCTTGCTCTCATTGAAATTTGAATTCTTTTGAACTTCACTTTCACTCTCAGCCCATCTATCATACATTATTATTCTGGTGTTGATGGATGGGAAGCACACACTATCTCATGAAACTGAAGATGACATTCCCACAAACTTTACTTTTTGAAATTTCCCGCTCTGCTCTTTTCCTACTACAGTGAAAGCAACATTTAGACACAAAGGGAAATTGTGGGTTGGAAATGATTTAACACACTTTTGCGCCAGTTGCAAAAGTCCATAAACAAATTCGTTCTTTATTTACGTTAACCATATATTCATCAAACAAATCTAATAGTATTATCCAGTATATGTATTAGTAGTAATTTATACAGTGTACTCTAGCTACATTTGAGATTGGGAAATTAAATTGTGTAAATTATGCAATATTTACCTTATCCGGATAAAGCGTATTTTGCAGCTAATTGTCTTAAGCCGTTAAAGCATTTTTCCAAAAGCTTGTTTAGCTTAACCGAAGGTATAGGTTAACCGGGGCTCACTGTATATCTCATTTACTATAATGAAAGCCTCTGTTATTTATTTTGTAACTAAGAGGATTTGTAGAGCAAATAGAAGCATTCCGGAAGGGAAGTTTTGTTTTGTGTTGGATCCAAATTGGGCGGGGTTGATCGGGGTGAAAGTTTTCCCTAAAAGTCCATTTGGCTCTTCCTGCTCTAGGTTAGTGTTTAGGTTAGGTTGCAATTCTTGGCTTGAGACAAGTCTCATGAGACTTTCCGTCTTAACGGACGTAATCATTTCCGAATTAGGTTTGTGGAGGTCTAAAAGAAACAAGATCAAATTGGTTCACCAAAGGCAACATGTCCCCCTCTGCGCCAGCTTGACCAACACAATGAAAATAGGCACAAAAGAACCTAAAACTTTTCTGCTTTCTTAGGCTTCAAAGGCCTCAAACATCCTTCACCTTTCCTTCCTTTCAAAAGTGAGAACACCGCTAGATAAGAGTTATCTAATAGGTTTCGATATCAGAATTCTCGATACTACCAATCATAGTTTCCGATACTATCTATCTTAGGGATGGTAAAGTAGTGCGTGAATTTGCCAAAAAAAAAATTAATTCAAGAAAATTTACGTCTCCAATTTTTTTTTCGCTTTTTTGTATTAACTATTGTGGTAAAAATTTGCTCTTACAAAAAACTTGACTTTAAAATGGAATATACGTTAATTAATTTAATTTTTGCAAAAGATTCACCTGACTGCATTAGTTAACTAATTATTCAATTTAACTAATTTTTTTTTACTTAAACTAGTCTTAGTGCAGATAAATTAAAAGACTTTGCTTTATGACCTAAGACCAATTGCTAACAGTAAGAATTAAATGTTCGTTTAAAAATTAAAATTCCAAAGTTAACTTTCCATAATATTAAAATTTGGAAGTTACTGTAGGAGAGGAACTTACAAATCTTATTGTTAGTAAATATACGTTTTTGCGTAGAGTGAAAGCATATTTTGTTGAAAACCACCTCGTGATTAACAGTTTTTTTTATTTAAAATTTCGAAATTTTGAAATACAAGCGCTGTAATGGTAAAGTTTAATATAAGACCAAGTTTCAAAAAAAGTTATGCACTGATGTCCGATCCGCTATTTAAACATGACATAAATGGTTGATTTACAGCATATTTATAAACATTTTCTAAACGTGAACACAAGGTTTTGAAGCAAAAGCATCAACTTGAAACTTTTATTTTAAAAGTAATTTATAAAAAAAAGCAAATAATTTTTTTCTATAATTAATTGAAAGTGGTAATATGAAAATTCAGTAAGCAAATTTGAGATGTTTCAAATTTCCGTTCAAAAATTTGCCTCATTTCGTTTGATTTTCAAGAAATGTTCGAGATTCAGGTCTGCTAAGGTTTTTAGAAAAAACCTAACTACAATTTTTCTTAGATTTTCTAAATTTCCAATTCTTGGCAGGTGAGATGATAATTCCTAACGAGAAGTTCAACATGACTGAAGATGCACTGTCGCAGTATGGCGTTCGCATGAAGCTCTGGATTCATCACTTGGGAAGTCGTGACTTCTCCGGATACAAGTGCATCTCTCAGAATTCAATGGGCAACACGGAGGGCACTATTCATATTCACGGTACATTCTCAATTTACATCTCTTCACCCACACATCCAATGTCACTTCGAAAGGGTGAAAGTCAGAGTGAAAGTTGGGCTTTCACCCTCTACGCTGACTTTCTCTTTTTTGAATTATTCAAATCACTTAAAATATGCCTCATCTTATGCTTCGCTCGTAATCTTACAAGTTGACATAACTCGACTCGATATAATTAGGAACATCTTATCCAAATTTATCCTACACCAAATATATCCTCCGCCGATTCTATCCCTGCCGATTTTATCCTCTGCCGAATCTATCCACTAAAAATTTACCCTCTACCAAATTTTCTCTCTACAAAAAGCTATCTCTTTTACAAGAAACGTTTTCAGCCCTTCAACAAACTTTGTTGCTAATTTCTAGAAATGAACCTTCCTGTAGCTGATCATGGAGACGTGGGACGGAGTGGAGATGATGAGGAGAGCCACCAACAGTCGGTGGGGCCGGAGCAGAAGAAAACAAAGACGTTGGATTCGAAGATATCGGTGGTGGAGGCATTTCGACCCTTCGACTCCACCACGAGCCTTGACTCGGGCGGAAGCATAATATCAAGTTCTTATGTTTCTCAAACAACTATCGTTTTCTCTCTCCTCACTATTATCCACTTTCACCAAAGGTAGCCTCATGCATTTCCGCTTTAGAGTTCAGTGACTATCCTAAACTAATGCGTTAGATAATATCTTGTTCTCAAATATCCCTGTTCTTAAAAAAAAGTCATTTCTCAACAAAAATAAATTACTGAACTTAGCCAAATAATAACTGCTTGTCATTTTTTTCTCATATACGCTTTGCTACTTCTTAAAATTCAAAAACTTAAAAAAAATTTTTTAACAAAATTAAAAAAAAAATTCAATCATAAAATTTTTTGAGATGACGTTCTAATCGGAAAATATAGCATCAAATAAGACTGTCACAAGATAGCATCAAATGAAAAATACTAGTTTTATAAAAGTAGTTTACACTACTGGGTTTTTGTCTGGCGTTGGGAATTTAGTTTCTTTTTCTGAGCTTTGTTTACAGTTTGTTTAGAATTTGTTTAAAGCATTTGTTTGTTTGTTTGTGTCGTATGTGTTATGGAGGCACGTTCCTTAAAATGCTGGCTGGAATGTTGTTAATTAGAGGCCGAAGTAGTTGGAAAACAAGGGAACATTATGTGCTGATCGATTGAAAATCCTTGGCTAACCGTTTGGCCTTAAAAAAAGAGAAAGCGAGTGGAACAAGGAGAAAGTTCCTGCGTAGAATTTTTGATCAGAAATCAGCACTTTCACTCACTTTCCCTCGTTGGCTCCCCTATCAAAAGTATTTCTCATTTGGACGATGTCGTCTCCTTCTCCTTGTCCTATCTCACCTCGACTTCATTCCGGCCAAATTGGCCTTGAGGGACCCCTTCCTCACCAAGTACCCACACGCCTTCCACAATCAGATACTTTCTTCCAGGCAAACTTACAGTATCTCTCCAGAAATCTCCAGGACGCGCCTCCGCACCCGGCTCGGAAGTGCATCAATGCATAGAGCTTCCGCGGCGCACGTGACTCGGATTAATTACTCAACCCTAACTGACTATTTTTTTTACTTCTTTTCTGACCTTCTTCAAATGTACAGTTATGAATTATGTTAGATTATCATTTTAGAAACAATATTTTTTAGTATTTTTCTACTGTGTGCATTAACATCATTATAATGGCATTTTGCAGAACAGTTGATCAGGTTTTTGTAAACAAAAAAAAAGTTGTGGTTGAAAATTGAAGAGTTGTCGAAGTATTCTAAAAAAGTCATTTACTCGTGTAAAGTTTTAACGTAAATTAAATATTTTTTTTCCTATTTGTATTTTTAACTTGAGAAATGTGTGTACAAGAATTTGCAGAAACTTGTAAAATTAACTAATTTTTCACAATTTAACATAAAATAGATTGATAAAATTTAGACCGAAATTTTGAAATATCTTTTCATTTCCTATTTTAAAAAATAATGCAATCTTACTATGTCCTATTTAGTTTATATATGTTTTTAAATTGGATATCAAAGATGTCTCAAAGCACTGTTACAACAAATGCATTTGTTTTTAGTACTCATGAATTTGTTTCTTAGTATTCATTTATTTGTTTCTTAGTACACATGAATTTGTTTCCCAATAATCATGAATTTGTTTCTTGGTACTTATGAATTTGTTTAAGCATTTCTGTTTGACACAGTTGTGAGTTAGTGAGAAGCTTTGTACTTTTGTACAAGTGGAAAAGCTGTGAAAGGAAACAATTGCTGGAGGAGAAAGCGCAGGAATTTGAAATATTTAATTAAGGATGATGCTTTTGACAAGTGAAATATTTGAATGCGGTTTTGGGAGCAGATAAGTTCTTAAAGGAGAAAGCAGGACTTTCTCTTTGAAATTCTCAAGAAAATTTGGACTATCTGCATTTCTATCTTGGAAATTTTGTGGGAGAAATATCTGTTCTGAACAATAATTTGGACTATCTTACTTATCTTGGGAAAACAAAGGTGAGGGAAACGGTGGTGGTCAGGGAAGAATAGGCAGTTTCAGTGACAGCCTCCGCAACAGATGAACATCACTTGCCTGCGGCAGAGGACCAATTGAATTCTTCCGAAAATTATCTTCTCAGAACTATCTCCCGCAAACTACCCTCCTAGCACTTTCTTCTCAGTATTGGCTGAAGACAGCTCGAGAAAGATAATATTCGATAGGAGATACTGGAGCCCTTCAATAATATCTTCTAGAGTTTCTTGTTATGCTTGAGAGACCGCGAAGGAAGCGGCCTTTTACCTTGTTTCTTTTCCAGGAGAGCGATCTGTTATCTTTCAATTGACTTCTCGAGCATCGCTAACAGGAAATATCTACTTGAGGCGGCGGGGCGTGGCAGACCAGGAGTGGGAGTGGGGGCGGTGGTAATATAAACAACTGTAGTTTTCGATATTTGTCACCCTTGTGTCAAAGGTCAACAGAGGTCTCAAGGGTGCGACCCTTAAAGGGCCCCTGAAATATCTTCAATTAGAGTATCATTTATAATAAGAATAGAAATATCTAGAAAATTTGGGAAATTTCGGTTGATATATGCATTACAGTTAAGCAAAGTTTTTCTACAACAAATTTTTGTAGTTGGATTAAAAGATCATGGTTGGGTGCGTCTTTAGATTTGTGTTCAAAGAGCAACCTTGCATTCTACTTCAAGGTAATCTAGCCAGCGAAAAGTAGAGTGCTTGTGTGCGACTAGGCTGAATGTGCAAGATTGCATTTTCTATTTTAATCCAACTTATTCAAAAACCAAAATTTTGGTTGTAAACTGAAAAATCTCACTTAACACTCTATTACAACACGTACAAAAAATAGTTTGCCTTTTGTACATATATCCATACTATGAATGAACTCATCGTGTGAAAGCATACAATGTATCATGGGAATTCCCTCTGCATCAGGGACAAGTCACTAAAATTCCCAAGGTACAACATGCACGGTGAAAATTTTCAAAATTACGTAAAAATAAATTTTCAATTAATTAATACAATTAAAAAAGTGTAGCTACAAAAAGCAAATCGCATAATTATACTAAACTCTTCTAGTCCAATTTAATAGTAATTAAATAAATAAATAGTTATAGTTAGCTGAGTTATAAAATAAAGTTATATCAAAGTCAGATATTAATACGTCTTCAAAAACTCCATTCGTTTTCAAAAATATATCTGTCAAACACTGTTCGTGTTCATTCAAAATAATAGCTAGCAGTAGCAAGAACTTGGATGTAGATATTTTGGGAAAATTCTGGAATAAGGGACACAAATTTTATAAACGAAATTTTTTTCCCACAATGTTAAAAGCATTAAAATTCGTTTTAGGAAATCCTCTTGGCCGGCACTATCTCATTTAGCTTATCTCCAAATGAACTGACTCTGCAAAATAGAAAACGGATACAAAATGTATATCGGCTAAAGCAAGGAGATTATCTACTGGAGTAATGAGATACAGGATTAAGTTACACAACGTATTTCATCTTCATCCCATTGTATATTTGTAGTGGTATCATTCATGTCCATGTACAGTTTCAAAGCAAATTGAGTATGAAAATGCAAATTAATCTTGGATAAGAGTTTGTGACATTACATTGTTAATTGTTGCATTGCATTGTTAATTGTTGCATTGCAGAGGAATTGCATTGTTAACAATTTAGTGATTTGCAATAAATTGTCATTTCTATTGTCAAATTATTTTGGCATCACAAAAGCTTTTGCAATTTCTATGCATTGCCGTACTCATGTCAGGCATAAGGAAATCTCCCTAAAATTTTCAAATATTAAATGGTTAATTAAGTAGTAAAATGGATTGTTAGGAAAATGCGTTTGTTCATTTATGTGCTGAAACCCCATCTTTTGGTTGATTTTGAAACTAACTCAACATAGGCCTCATAGCGCAAGCACTTATTTGAAACTTTTAGAAATATGTTTGCAAAAATTTGGGTCGAATTTGTGAATTGTTGTCTAAATTTTCAAAAAACTTATGAATTAAAATACATGTAAAGTACGAGCGGAAAAACAAAAAGTTCTAAGACGGGCTTATTTTGCTAGAGTAATTTTCATCTTTTCATTAACAGTTTTACGTAGAATGCACTGTATGTAAAGGTATTAGAAATATCAGGTTTTATTTAATTAGCCTCTATAATAATACCATTAATAATATAATACTGTTAAATTTAGTTTCAAAATGAAAGAAATGGTAATTTTAAATTGGAATTAAGTTTAGCTTCTAATTTCAGTAATTAGTTAAGCAAATAATTTTCCCTTTAGCTTAATTGGGCTAAAGCTAATTACTTTAGCTCCAAAAACAATTTAGTGTACAACGTCATATACAATTAGCATTTCTTCTATTCTACTCAAGGTGATGATTTGAAGGAAAAGAAAATTGTTTTGAGTGCACACTCACCTGAAACAATAATAAATTTGTATTATCTCCAACTGTGAGTCTTATGTGTAATAAATTATAGTTAATGTTATAGTTATACTTAATTGTGCAATTATGTTTCTAGAATTATATTTGTGTTGACTATTCTCCTATAAAATACTAAGGTAACATTGTTTTCATGAATTACTGTAGTATGGATCACAGTAGAAAGTCAAAAAATTTCGCCATTGTTGCGGCCGTCGGTCAAAACGTTTCCAAAATTTTCTTGGGTGTGGTGCACGCACTTGTAATTCTAGCTTCGGCGGCCAATATTGACTTCTTCGGGCGTTGTGTGTTACTTCTCTGGCCACAACTTCTTTTGGAAGCCGCCACAATCCGCCTCGTGGAGCCACCGGAGGTGGATCCAACTGGCGTGCATGCTCGCCTCAATCACGGCTTCTGGCACTGGCAATGGTCCTCCAAGTGGGACACTGATGGTGGAGCCACCCCCGCAAAAATATAATATGATCATCGTCACCATTGAAATAGTAATGTTTATTAGAGTTAATTTATAAATAATATTATATATATTAGTATTAATATATTAATTAATTAGTTTCACGCAAATTTCTTTTGCTTTGTTAGGCTCATTGCGACACAGCTAATTATTTTAACTCTTGGAGAGTAATTAAGTCCAGAACTAATTAAGTGTCCAACGTCATTTGCATTGCAATTAGCATTTCTTCCATTCAGCTCAAGGTGATTACTTGAACCAACAAATTTATTTCTTGAGTACAAACTTCACTGAGAATCAAACACTTATATCTATGTTGTTTCTAACTTTGTGTATAATAAATAAAACTAAGGTTAATGCTACTTTGTTATATCGTTTGTTATTCAAAAATGACAACGGAGTCATTCAAATTCAATTAGTGTTGAATATTCTCTTGTAAAATAATACAGTGACACCGTTTTCACGAGTTGTTGGAACATGGACCTCGACAGCAAGTCAACATTGCTAGCCACAATGCGTCAATCCTTTGCATCAGTTGTAGGTAAGATGGGTTACATGTCAATACCGAGAAATCCAAAACCGATAAAATTAAAACCGAGAAAACCAAAACCGAAAACTAAAACCGAAAAAACCAAAGCCGACCATAGAAAACCTTGGAGTTTCTCGGTTTTGGTTTTCTCGATTTATGTTTTCTCGTTTTTGGCCGTTCTCGGTTTTGGTTTTTCTCGGTTAGGTTTAGCTTTACTGTAAGAAGTTAAATTGATTTAAGCAAAATTTTAGCGACAATTGGCGTCTTCGGACTTGGCACAGTTTTGGCGTATACGTCACCAGCCATTCCTTCGCTAAAGGCTGACGCAGAATTTGGACGCATTGGTAATTTAACGCAAGACGACGCAGGACTATCGGTGGAAGCAACGTCATGGATTGGCGCCATAGCCATGCTTGGGGCCTTGGCTGCTTCGCCATTGGCAGGGATTAGCGTAGATCAAATAGGAAGAAAATGGAGCATGATTCTCTTCGCTATACCATTTGTACTAGGCTGGATTCTGATTGGTTCTGCGACGAGCCTGTGGGCTCTTCTGATTGGACGATTTTTGACGGGATTCTGTGGCGGTGGTTTTAGCCTTATTGGACCTGTTTACATTTCTGAAATTTCAGATAGCAACATTCGAGGGACGCTTTTGTCTTTATTTCAACTCATGCTTGTTACCGGCATTCTATTTACGTAAGAATTGCATAAATATCAATAATTCATTTACTTCAATATATTATTTATAATATAATATTAACATATTTTGTTGTTCAACCCTATTTTATGTTTTAGTTCTGAAATTCCGCACAATCTTTTTTTATAACGCCGAGAAAAGTAATTCAACTAATTAATTGTAGGTTGTTTTCTAAATAAAAACGGAACATTACATTTATAATATATAATTTGCTCTGTTAGTTGCCATTTGTAACAATTTTTGACTATTTATATAATTTGTTAATTGCAGGTACGGTTTTGGAAGCATTTTGAATTGGAGGCAACTAGCATGGCTGAGCAGTAGCATTCCGTGTTTAGTGATTGTGTTTGTTGCAATTATTCCCGAGTCGCCACGATACTGTATCCAGAATGAAAAACTGCACAAAGCAGAAAAAGCTCTCAAATGGCTACGAACTAATAAACGTGACGCAAATTTCGAGCAACAAATTTGCGCTGAAATGTCGTTGCTGCAACGAAGCGTTGAGGAAAGCCGACAGGAGCAAACAAAATTTAGCGATATTTTTCAGCTACACCTTCTCAAGCCGTTAGCTGTTTCTCTATCGTTAATGGTTTTTGAACAGATTAGCGGCTTTAATGCCTTAATTTTCTATGCTGGAGAAATATTTAATGAAGCAGGGTCATCGCTAGGTCAAAACGTTTCGAGCATTATTGTGGGCGTGGTCCAAGTACTTGCAACTATCGCATCATCGGTCATGGTCGACCGCCTTGGGCGCCGAGTACTGCTACTTTGGCCGCAAATTTTTATGGGAGTTAGCTTGGTCGTCATGGGGGCGTTTTTCTACTTGCACCAGTCGCCAGCACCCGCCTGGTTGAACCACGTGAGGTGGATCCCTCTGGTGGGTATGCTCGTGTTCATCATTGCATTTAGCATCGGCATTGGTCCGCTAAGCTGGACAATGATGGCTGAAATACTTCCGCCAAATGTAAAAGGTAATTTTTCAAAAGGATTCAAATTTAAGGCATTTGCCATGTTATAAGCATATGTTATATGGGTATATGTTGTGTGCATATGATGTAATAGGTAATAGTCATCCAGAGATAAGAAATAAATAATTTATTTGTTACATACATATGTGTGTGTATTGCCAATTGCTTTGCTTGAGGCTTGCAATATATAATGTAAGCAAATTTGACAAATGATTTGAACTTTGATTTTTGACAATTTTTTTTACCATTGTTGGACTATTTTTACTGATTTCAGATTTTAAATTGATTAATTCGTCAGGGAAATTACGAAAAAATAATCGAAAAAATAAAAGCATTTGTAAGAAACAATAAAAATTCTTGAAAAAAGTTTCAAAACTTAAAAACTTACGAATACGTTCTAAAATCGTTAGATCTTTCTTATCCTAAGTCTGATCTTAAAAAAAATTTGCAATGTTACATAAACACATTACGTTAACTTTAATTTTGAAAAATTTTCAGGGCCCTGTTCCTCTCTGGCGACCGCCCTTGTATGGCTCTCTGCATTTTTTGTAACAAAATCCTTTGATACCATTGCGGCTGCGCTGGGAATTTACTGGTGTTTCTGGATATTTGCCATTTGCTGCTTCCTAGGATTTGCCTCAATCTACTTCACCGTTCCGGAGACAAAAGGCAAAAGTTTAGAGGAAATACAAAAGTGTTTTGGTAGTAATTAGCAAATTTTTTTTAAACTTATATAGCAATTAGTATTTGTTAGCAAGAGTTGTACTCTAAATGCAATGTTCATTAGGTAAAAATTATATGTGCAAGCTTATAAGTACGTTGAGATACTTTTTGCAATAAATTAACTAATTAGTTATATATATATATAATTATATATAGTTATAGTGATTTATATTACAGCCAGATGCTGCGTATATAATGCCAAAACGCATTCCGCGTGCTAAAAATGTCTTCATTTCCTTCATTTTCCTTCATCATCTTGACAAACTTAACAGCTACAATGAAAAATATTTTGATACATAATATATTTTACTACATAAAACTGGCCTAAAGTCATTTCTTATCGAAATAAAGCAAAGCGTTCAGTTTTCATAAATTTCAAATTTGGAAGATGTCGTTGTACCTCAACGGAATGGGGAAAAGAGAAATCAACATTTTTTCCGATATGTATATTATGCGCAATCTTTCAATCAGTTCAATTACAATCTCGATCGGTTATTTCAGGGATTTTAAATATGACACAGTGTGCTGCCATCTAATAAGAACAATAATCTGACACTGATCTTGTTGTCAAGATGCTAAAGTATTTTCATCATTAATCGCTTACAAATTTATTATACTAATTTAATTTTAATATTTATAGTGTCTAATTAATAGCTTTATGCATTATTTTATGAAAACTTTGTGAAATCGAGGAAAAAGCGCCATTTCTGCTCTTCGATTAACTTCTGTCGAAATTGATAGGATTGACATTGTTGTTTTCACGGTGCGAAAGTCTTTGAACGTACAGTTATAATTACTCGGTTATTAATTATTAAGGTTATTAATTACTTATAATATCATAATTTCTTTTTTATTGAATTTAACAAGTGGAAAATGGTCTTGCACCATTTCCAGCACGCCACGATCTCTCTATTGAGTCATTTCCCCCCTACTTTTAAATTCCTTAAAGATTCTGTTAAATGTTGAAATTTGTAAAAATCCGCAAATATATCATATGGAGTTACTGCCATGGGCCCGTCTGTGGCCTGACTGGTGTTTGTAGAAATGCCCCCTTGATTAACATACAGACAGACAGTAATCGCGCAATTTCAGACTATTGAGTGAAACCGAATGTAAACTAATTCCAGTCTGTCAATAGTGTATAAGTTTTTGTACAAAACGGTACAAACAATTATCCAAGTTTTTGTTAGTGTTTAACATGCTAGTAACGATATAACTTTTACATTAGAGCTAAACTAGATCATGGAGTTATTATTTTTTTGCAAAGTCGCAAAGGATTGTAATAGTTTCTGAATGAAACTTGTTAAAGTGCATAAGTTGACAAATTTAATTAAGCAGCGATTTATACATAATATATATATATATATACGTAAAAGCAGTTCCATTGGGAATCCAATTAAACTAACATATTCTTATAATCTTGGCAGTAAATCACTTTCCGTGTCAGTTTTGCGTATATTGGAGCTAATTAAATAGTTGTAGACCACGGGACCATGGGAATTGATATGCTAGTATTCCTTTTAATAAAAGGAAAAAAAGAAGTATGTGTAAAGTGACCTGAATGAAGGAGGGGGCAACGAGACAATAACAGTGCTTCCTGCCCAAAGACGGGTTATTTGCCTAGAATAAATACAAACTAAATTGAAAAAAGTTGTTGCCAACACAGAGAGTTTAATTATGTTGTTGTTTTTGTCTTTGAATTTACACAACAGTGCTTGTTCAAAAAGAATTTAGAAACTTTCATGTATCCAACGGAAGTGTTGAGTTTTTTTATAACGTGTAATTAGGTACAGGAAAATAAAAAGTAATGTTTCGAATTACTCCATATTTGTGTGTGTGAATTTAGTTCAATAAGGTTGAAACAAAATACACTCTGAATGGTATCTTGTTTTAAACTTTGTTTCTTACAGGTTTCTCACAACTAAAAAAACTGAGTAAATTTGCGTTTCAAACCTATATCACTAGGTGCCAAAAACCACTACAGCAATAATTAGCAAAGGAAATGAACGGAAGAACAGCATGAAAACATTAAGTAGCTGTTGCGGATTAATGAAATAAACTTATTAGAAACCAAACCTGTTTTTTTTCCTGGGAAATTTTCAACAAGTTGAGCACTACATTAATTAGCAGAAATGGATAGTAAACAGTTATTTGGCTTATCCGGGATCTTGGGAAATTTGCATGAAATAAAGTTGAGGTAGGAATGTATTTTTTTCAAAACTTTCATTTGAAATAATTTGAAAAATTGGTGTAAGGTTTTCCGCATAACATTTTGAAGGACAATGTCACTGTTAATGTTCCTGGAAGGACGAATCCCTATGTTTGTGATCATAATAACATTTCTCGGTTTGGTTTCCTGCGTTCGAAAAAAACGGAAAATCTCCAAACACTTTCCACCAGGTAAATGCAAAGTCACAATAACGATACATAATGCTACTTATAATTAACTAGACAAATAAGCACATGCGACTTCACTCCTGTCATAATACGGGCTTGTTTGGCAAGTCGCACACACACACAATACGTCTTAACACACATACAGCGGTGCAGTGGTTTAGTTGGCAAGTTATCAAATATGCAAATTACTTTAAAAGTTCTCCTGCTTCCGTCATTAACTTATACTGGATACAATTTATTTTTTGTGCATAACTTTAAATTAATTAATAGACTAAGCCAATAATTTATTTCTGTTTGAATTGTTAAATTCTAATGCATTATTTTTCTATTAGGTCCTAGGCCTTTACCTCTAATAGGAAATTGGCTTGAATTTAGGCGCGATCCACTACAAGCCATGATGAGATGGAAGAAGAGGTTTGGCAACATTGTAGGCCTAAAGCTGGGATCTTATAATGTTGTACTACTCAGTGATGGTCACATTCTGAAAGAGGCGTTTAATAACGTCGCCTTTAATGGTCGAGCCAGCTTGTCTCCATCAAATATATTTGCAGGTGGAATAAATCACGGTAAACAAAACATAAATTTCTTTGAAATTTCTTTTACTATAAGCTCGTTAATTGAGCATAGGAGCAGGACGGGTTCGCTTGGCTGAAATGTGGCATACTAAACATATTGATGACGGTTAATTTAGTTGTTGGAAGATTTTGGATTGGTATTATGATAAATATGGCACGCATGAGACGTAGAAGTAGAAATTAAGCAATAAAAAATATTGCGATTTTCCGAAAGGTAAGTAAAAGGTAAAGGAGCGTTATTTGTAATTTACGCAGAGCTTATAGTCAACATATAAAGGAGATGGTTGGGATATGGTAGGGAAGGAGCTCATTAGCATAGACAATGTCATCATAGATGGAGGGTAAAAATTGGTTTCTACGTGATTAGGTATGCAATGGCAGATAATATGTCTCTAGGTAATCCTAAAAACTACCCTCATGTGCATAGTGTCACCTACGATTATCAGGCGAAATCTATGGCTGTACCTGATTTCAGGTTGGTGTCCTCCCTTTGTGGACTAGGCCCGTAAAACAGTGGAACATTACGGATAGCCTGTTGTGCCTGCTTCATGACAACATATATGCTAATGTTGTTTCTCCCTACCATTTTCCTACCATCTCCTTTACATGTTGACCATCCGCTTTGCGGGAACGTCAAGTAACGTCTCATTTCCCTTGTGTGCGTGAGGTGTACAATATTTCCAATTTCGCACTGTTGCCGATGGACAGCTTAGGCAATAATAAGTAAGTCTCAAATCCAATTTTCTTTTTTTTGCAAAATTTTGTATTTTGACAAAAAAATATCTCGTGAGTCATTAGTTTTTATTTGTCTAGTACGTGTTGCAAATGAATAACCACACTATAAATCTGGTTATATATCTGGCGTCTCAAAACTATGGCACTCAAAATGTGGCAAAATAATAAATTTGTTTACATAAAAAAAGGTTTTTTTTAGCTTGCTACATGCGTTTTCGAATGTTTTCAATTGTTCAAATGCAAATGTGAATCAGCGAAAACTTATGTAGTCGTAAAAAGAAGAACAACTTCAAACGACTTTCAAATAAAAGAAAATGCATTTTTTTCACAATATTAATGTGCCCTGAAACGAGGAAACAATTACATTTGGGAACAGATGTATTATTCAATACTTTACACAAGAGAACACATTTTAAGTGTTGCAAGTTAGGACATTCATGTTAGCGTACAAGTCGTAAAAATAATGAGGCTAAAAGTTAATAATCCTGTATTCTTTATCTTTATTATCAAAAGTATGTTATCAATATTATCATATATTAGGTACGTTGACCGCTAGTAGTCAAGAAGTTTGGGAAGAAGTGAACAGACTTACAATTAAGGAACTAAAAAATGTTGGATTTGGAAGACATCCTACTGAAGATCTTATGCTACAAAGCATGGACAATGTTCTTGAACATTGGAAAAAAGAAGGTACTTCCGTTTGCCTACATGATGACATAATGATTGCCGTAACAAAATACGTTTGGTACATGCTCACCGGCAAGTCACTGAATTTGGAAAATGCAGTCGAACTACGCAACACAGTTCTGGATGTTCGCAAGTAAGTGTGTGTGTTTTCTTGTAAAATTTGTTATTGGGGTTGAGGTGTTGATGTATTACTGAAATTAAAGTTCTTGTATAACTGAACGTATCAGGGTCTGACATAGGGCTGACTAGGGGATGCATCGGTCCCACTGAAATTCACCTGCACCACATCGTGTTTCTTACACAAACATTAAATAGCAGAGCAAAGGAGCGACTTCTCCTATTCTAGTACAGGCTTGTTTGGCTTATAAAACTTTATAAATTCTTGTCGATTACAACCACAAAAATAATCAGAGGATTTTTGAGCTTGAACGGAATTGCACTTCACAACAAAAACAATTCTCATACACTGGCACGGGAAATTTGTTTTTCCGGAATTTTGCTAGAATTTAAAACTTACACTAAATCAACTAGAATTTGCCACATGTATGGGTGCACCCTGTGTTGTATTTGACTGAATACTAAAAATGCCTTAAATCTGTATAATTTATTGTAGCAAAGTGCTGTTGCCGGTATGGTCTCCACTTTGGTTTGGTCGGACAGCAGTAAAACTTTTTCCGAACTGGACAGGATATACTGCTGCAACGCTGTCGGCAAACAGGCTGAGTGACATAATAACGCGTGCAATTGACGAAGTGAAAAATGAATGCAATAAAAAGTTGAAAATTACCACCACGTGGGATTTCCCGCTTTCTGACAACTTCACGGAAACCTGCCTCTACGCCATTTGGAAAAACCGTGATAATGAAAATTCAGCCTTTCACGGAATTGAAGGAGGTAATTTTAAGTATAAAATGTAAAATGTCAAATAACATCTTCTACACTATCCTATTCTATTTTAAAAAAAATTCGTCAGAAAATACCGATTTGTGAATAATAATCTTCACATATTTAGAAAACAACATGACAGGAACGTTGCTCAACATTTTCTTTACTGGAGTTGTTTCGCTCTCTAATGCAATGAATTGGGCCCTTGCTTACATCGCTGCGAGGCCGGATGTACAACAGAAGCTTCACCAAGAGTTGCAAGACGTAACGGGAAGGTCATGTGACCGAAAAATCGTGTTAAACGACATGAACAAGTAAAAATTTTCAGAAAAAAAACTAACTTTTAATAATTCTTATCCTAAATTGGTGATTTGTGTTTTCTTGCTAGAATGCACTACATGACGGCATTTATTAGAGAAGTTCTTCGAATGTCCACGACTGCCCCATTTGCAAATTTTCACGAAACTACACGTGACGTCAGGTTTCATGGGTATGATATACCAAAGGGGACAGTTGTGATTGGAAACTTGTATGCAGCCAATCACGACACAGAGATTTGGGGGGACCCGGAAAATTTCCGACCCGAGAGATTTCTAGAGAGTAACAATAACGTAATGTGTCCCTCTCTGTCCTTCTCAGTAGGGTTCAGGTCATGTCCCGGACAAAGCTACGCAAGAAACTCACTATTTCTCTACTTGTCTACAATTATACAGAATTTCAAAGTGAACTTTGACCCAGTGGCACATCGTACACTTCCAACAGAAGTAGACATACCACGTGGATCATTAGTTAGTGTGTTTCGATTTGCCAAGTCCTACAAATACTCACTGCAACAGCGACATAAATGAGTTATGCAATTTGCTGTAGTTTCTTTCATGTAAAACCAAACACAACAGTGTAGAATATAAAGCAATTAGTAAGAAATTTCCACTATTAAATCTGCATGTGCAATTACACTATTTTAAGGTATACTAATTATGCAATTATACTTTTGTTTATTATTTTGATGTAAAAGGAATACAGAGGTCGACGACGTAAATTATCAGAGAAAAGTAAATATCTATTTATTAAATGTCGCATTTGTATAGCCGTGCTTTTTGATTAGCCAATGGGCAGCTGTGCGTGCGTAACAAAATGGGTCTTTGCGCGTGAATTCAAAAGCACCCCCACCTTACTAAATTTATTTAGCTTCCGTAGATGTGCATTACAAAAATTGTATCAAGAGAACTTAAATTTCCACCAAATAAAAATAGAGAAGGTATTATGTAAACTAGTAAATTATCCTCCGACTTAAGACTGTTTTTCTTTCTAGTAAGATAGATATATAAGTTAGAAAACTGATAATTTAGATTCAAAATCCATTTTACTAGTTCAAAATTAATAGTCAGTTCTTTACTTTCAGTTCCTTATGCGTTTGTTTGCTTCTTAATTTAGCTAGAAAGGATTCGGATTTGGAAACATTAGTAAACAAAGTATATATTTTTTCTCAAAATGAAAATTTATGCTTACATGCGTTTATGAATTGTGTACAAAACATAAACAAAATTGTTTCTGAAGTACCTTGCAATAGTTTTCTTGACTGCAATAAATTTTCTCTGTTAAACAATTACATAATTTTGTAAAATTTGAAAAGTGAATTGTTGTGTGTATAATAAATTCTGATGGCTAGTGGGAATAACAAATTGCTTTAAAAACATAATTGAATTGATTCATGATTGAAGCTAATTGATTAATCGATAACTTTACTCTTAATATATGGCACTTTTCTTTTCTTTTTAGGTTTGTATTGTGCTTCCATGAGTGAGCGTTTTGCAAATTTCGATAATTGGTTGGGAACGCTTCTGTGTTTATGATAGGATTACCTAAGGATAGGGATACTCCTAATGGGTACTACTGGCGTGGTTAAGCAGTAAACACTCTTTTAAGGGGTCAATTTACAAGCCCTTTTGACGCAGAATTCGATTTTCACACTATCGTGACCTTTTGAGGTCAAGGTTGACCACAAAAGCTCAAATAACTAGAATTTTTTTAAACTTTATGCCAAGCTTAGTTTAATAAAATGTCTTTTCAATTCTCCTGTAATGGCATAGGCATGTTTGACTTAAAATTAACATAATGTTAGCATAATTATGATTGTTATTACGTGCATTTATTTATTTCATGATAGAAAATTTATCGTCAAAATTTGTTATAATGTGAGCAGACAGATTTCATGCAGAAAATCCACAATAGAATACATCTTTTCTTAATCTAGTACGTATGTTGTGGGCAACCTGTAAAGCGTGGGCAATTAAACTCAATTATTACGTATCAATTGTAGTATAAACGATGTGCATAATGAGCAAAACAAGTTGTTCAGCCAACGCATGAGGCATTTGAAGAAATTAGTTGAACTTGTTTGTTACCTTTGACATTGCTTTGTGCAATAATTTAAAATAAATAATTTGTGTAACAATGTCTATTGTCCCCTTTGAATAGTACAATACTAATGAATATTGTTCTGACCAACAATTCACCACTTGCGGTGAAGCACATCAAACTTTCCTAATTTGGTTAATTTATTTTGCTTCCAATTATGTCAAGCAAACAGATAAAATATCTAGTAAAAATCTCTTCGAGGTTTGCAAGACTACCCGACATAAGCTTACAGATAGGTATAAGATATAATATCGAAGTATCTGGTAAAATAAAAACAAAATTAGTAATAAAGTAATTAGTTAATATAATGGGAGATTTGGATCTTTTAAAAATTCTAATTCGTTTGAGCCAGTTCTTGGTCTACAGCCCATCAGCACACGAGGAGCCGAATCGCGCCCTTGATATTTTGCGATGGGTTTTCCACCAAGCAACAACCATATGTCAGCTTCTCTGCAATGCACTTTTGTTGTACACCATGTTCGAAACGGTAGAGTACAACTTTATGTATGGCGGAAAATTCAAATTCAAAGTTGAAGGGATGCTCTACCTGTACAACCTGACTTTCTCATTCTGCTATAACATCGTATGGAAGCTTGCGATTCCCAAGCTGCTTAACGTCTTGAAAGACTTTGAGCACTATGATCGCCGATTTGACAGCTTTGGCGACATAATTTCGAGTAGACGCAACCTGATTGGTTGGAACGGCGCAGGACTCCTCCTCTTTTGGCTTTTGTCGTTTGGATTCGACGTTGTGATGACCAACCACTTTGTTCGAAATGCGCTACGCAATGGCAAGACTACTCCTCCAATCCTAGAGGATTTTTTGGATGCAGAAACATCAGCACTTGTATTCTGGCTACTTGCGTTGTTTCATTTTGTTTATAGCTCAGCGCTATTGTTTACGAGTTGCATGATCATTCTCCTGTTAACAATTGCACTTTCAAATCGCGTGCAAAGCATAAACACGTCAATTTCGACGCAATTTCATCCCTACTCGCGCAAGATTTGGGTTGTGCCTCAAAATTCTTTTACTAAAAATGATACATTCGAGGCGATGAAATGCATCAAAAGCATGTTTTCTGGTTTCTCAGCTGCAGTCGAACTCCCACTATTTATTTACATTGCGTTTGGAACAGGTTCTTTGTCAAACATATGTTTCTTGATACTTCGCTATGCCTTGGACCAATCAGCAGCATCGAAGAACCTGGTTTTACTGATATATCTAGGCTTCAACGTAGCCTGCAAAATGTTTATTTTGAGCAATTGTGGGTCCATGATACAAGAAAAGGTAAACGTTGACAAAAACGACTTTAACTAATTTACCATTATCAACTTATACTTATCGACTTATCAAGTATCTATTTCATGTATTTGGTAAACTGAATACATGACAAAAGGATACTGCTGATTATTAATTAATATGTGATTTTTTTTTACCCATTTGAAATATTTTAGTAATTATGTGATTAATTGGTTATTTTTATCAATTCCATCTATTAGCAACCATT